>BLSH010284798.1:38172-72814 GCA_018402905.1 Glandirana rugosa
TTTTCTATGTTGAATAAAAACACCTGCAGTATCTCACAAAAGTTAGTACACACCTCACATTTTTGTAAATATTTTATTCTATCTTTTCATGTGACAACACTGAAGAAATTACACTTTGCTACAATGTAAAGTAGTGAGCGTACAGCTTGTATAACAGTGTAAACCTGCTGTCCCCTCAAAATAGCTCAACACAAAGTCATTAATGTCTAACCCGCTAGCAACAAAAGTGAGTACACCCTAGAGATGCGTGATTAATCGTTAAAAGATCGCAATCTCGATTCAATCCCCCTCACGATCTACACCCGACATTTCCTCGATTCTGTGTAAACAGTGCAGGGTGACTTGTCAAGCGACTTAATTCGCCTGATAAGTCGCGCTCCATGCAGTGCAATGGAACCATTCTAATAAGAGCGACACAAGTCGCTCCGACTTAGAAAAAAGGTTCCTGTACTACTTCGGGGGCAACTTCATGCGACTTGCATTGACTTCTATTACAGAAGTCGCTTGCAAGGCGCACTGAAGTCGCGATGTGCAGGGTGGCGCTGAGTTGCCCCTGAAGTCAGATGATCGCCATGTGAACCAGAGCTGTCAAAAAAAAAAAAGCCGGAGAATGTTCAAAACTCCTTAGCGCTGGGAGATAGAGATAACAGGAGATACATTGTAACTATTTGTCCTTTAATAGATCAAAGGGAACTTCGGTCTGAAGTCAGTTTAACCACTAAAAGACCAAAAACCTTTTCTGACATTTGTTGCTTACAAGTTAATAATAGTATTTCTGCTGGAAAATAACTATGGTTTGTTTCACACCTATGCATTTTTAGTGCTTTTTGCATTTTGCAGATTTGCACTACAGTCCATTTAACATGGTTTCCTATGGAACACGTTCTGTAGTGCAAATCTGCAAAATGCAAACAGCACTAAAAATGCATAGGTGTGAATCAGGCCTTAGGACCCCCAAACATTATATATATATCTTTAGCAGAGATCCTAGAGAATAAAATGGCGGTTGTTGCAATATTTTATGTCACATGGTATTTGCGCAGCAGTCTTTCAAATGCAATTTTTTGGGACAAAATACACTAGAATGAATTAAAAAAAAAAAGAATCAGTAAAGTTAGTCCAATTTTTTTGTATAATGTGAAAGATGATGTTACGTTGCGAGAGTTGTGATCTTTATTCTAAGCAAAAAAATTTGTGATTCTCATTTTAGCCAGAATCGTGCAGCTCTAGTACATCCCTAAGTGAAAATGTCCAAATTGGGCCCAAAGTTTCAACATTTTGTGTGGCCACCATTATTTTCCAGCAATGCCTTAACCCTCTTGGCATAGAGTTGACCAGAGCTTCCCAGGTTGTCACTGGAGTCCTCTTCCACTCCTCCATGACGACATCATGAGCTGGTGGATGTTAGAAATCTTGCGCACCTCCACCTTCCGTTTGAGGATGCCCGACAGATGCTCAATAGGGTTTAGGTCTGGAGACATGCTTGGCCAGTCCATCACCTTTACCCTCAGCTTCTTTAGAAAGACAGTGGTCATCTTGGAGTTGTGTTTGGGGTCATTATCATGTTGGAATACTGCCCTTTGGTCCAGTCTCTGAAGGGAGGGGATCTTGCTCTGCTTCAGTATGTCACAATAAATGTTGGCATTCAAGGTTCCCTCAATGAACTGTAGCTCCCCAGTGCCGGCAGCACTCATGCAGCCCCAGACAATGACACTCCCACCACTATGCTTGACTGTAGGCAAGACACACTAGTCTTTGTACTCCTCACCTGGTTGCCACCACACACACTTGACACCATCTGAACCAAATAAGTTTATCTTGGTCTCAATAGACCACAGGACATGATTCCAGTAATCCATGTCCTTAGTCTGCTTTCTTCAGCAGGGGCTTCCTTGTGCATCATCTTTAGAAGAGGCTTCCTTCTGGGACAACAGCCATGCAGACCAATTTGATGCAGTGTGCGGCGTATGGGCTGAGTACTGTCAGGCTGACCCCCCACCCCTTCAACCTGGCAGCACTCATACGTCTATTTCCCAAAGACACCCTCTGGATATGACACTGAGCACATGTACTCAACTTCTTTGGTCGACCATGGTAAGGCCAGTTCTGAGAGGAACCTGTCTTGTTAATCCACTGTATGGTCTTGGCCACCGTGCTGCAGCTCAGTTTCAGAGTCTTGGCAATCTTATTATAACCTAGGCCATCTTTATGTAGAGCACCAATTCTTTTTTTCAGATCCTCAGAGAGTTCTTTGCCATGAGGTGCCATGTTGAACTTCCAGTGACCAGTATGAGAGAGTGAGAGCGATAACACCAAATTTAACACACCTGCTCCCCATTCACACCTGAGACCTTGTAACATTAATGAGTCACATGACACCGGGGAGGGAAAATAGCTAATTGGGCCCCATTTGGACATTTTCACTTAGAGGTGTACTCACTTTTGTTGCCAGCGGTTTAGACATTAATGGCTGTGTGTTGACTTATTTTTAGGGGACAGCAAATTTACACTGTTATACAAGCTGTACACCCACTACTTTACATTGTAGCAAAGTGTAATTTCTTCAGTGTTGTCACATGAACAGATATAATAAAATATTTACAAAAATGTGAGGGGTGTACTCACATTTGTGAGATACTGTATATATATATATATATATATATATATATATATATATATATATGCGCATAGACATACACATGTGTGTTTGAGCTTTGGGCTGCAGGCCTTAATGCAATGGGCTTCACACCCCTATGGTGTCTTGTGTCTTGGGCACACTTCCTGTGTTATCATGATTATCTTTCCCATTTTTTAAGCTTTAATATTGTCGAGAATAGAATAAAGGCAAGGTTTTGTAGTTTAGCAAAAAAAGAACTGGGCGGGGCTGACACCATTTAGTCCACAGATATGCTATATGTTGCAAGCTTTAACAGGACTTAGGCTCAGAGTACATTTCTGGCAATTCAGCAGGTATTTTTCTGTACTTGCAGGGTCGTTAAAGTGATAAAACATGGAGAATTCGCATGTTCTGCAGAGATGTATCATACTGTATGTGTTTTTTTTTTCATTTTGCCCTAACATACACTTTCAGATATCCCGCGATTGGCCATTAATTGGTACACACACTTTATAACTACTATTATCTACTATAGATACATACTGTATACTTTAGAAAATGATCCAGAATTGGCACAGGAATCCCAAACACTAATACTGTGAGGTAGTTAAACCCCAGTTGTTAATACCTTTGCCAGAACCAATGTGTGGACCTTAATACTAAAAGGCGGAATTCTTCTACTGCCATATGTCCACATAAAACACATTACAATATTTAGAGCAGAGTTTTTATCAATTTTTTTTTATTCTAGAGAAGACTTAGGCCCCTTTCACACGAGCGGAGCCCGTTTTAACGGACGGATCCATCTGTTTATCCCTGCTGGGCCGGCAGATGACAGGACAGTCTCTGCACTCTGTGCAGAGACTGACCTGTCACAGCTCCATTCTCCTCTATGGAGGATCGGATGGACACGGACCGTCTGTTTCAGCGGATCGGGTGTCAGCAGACATATCACCGCTGACATCCGTCACTCCATAGAGGACAATGGAGCGTCCGTTCAGGACCGCCTGAAAAACTGACAGGCGGACCTGAACCATCCGCTCGTGTGATAGAGCCCTTATAGGGGTTGATTTACTATAACTGGAGAGTGTAAAATCTGGTGCAGCTTTGCATGGTAGCCAATCAGCTTCTAACTCCAGTTTTGCACTCTCCAGTTTTAGTAAATCAACTCCATAGTGTAGGAAGTGGTTAAAAATGAAATTGTCATATAATTTGGCCTAGGGGAAGAAATAAATTCAGGTTTGCATACAGTAAGATACCTGAATATTGCTGTACCCCAGGGAAGGAAGGGTGCAGGCTCTCCACTGTCAGTGCTGGACTTTGGGCTATAAAGGAAAGGCAAGACAGCAAAGGGGAAACATGATAAGTTGGAGATACAGTGGTGAGGGTTAATGCTATTTTACGTAAAGTACTTAAAGCGTTAAAGTACAACTAACCTGGGTATGGCACAATGCTATTGGTGTAAATTGTGTCCAAAGCTGGGTGACTGCTGGGAAATGGTACAAGCCCTGGAAATCCATTGGTTAGTGGAGCAACCAGGCCAGGTACTGCAGCAGTACCAATGACTGGCGGAGAATGTAGTCCTGTGGAGTAAACATAAATGGTCAAAAAATATAAATTAATAGCACAGCTTTAATAACAGCTGTACACAGTTGCTAAGCAACACGTCAGTGTCATTAACCAATGTATTCCTCCCAATGTCACTAAGCAACTTAACTCTTCTCAATGTTACTAAGCAACACAACTCCTGATATTATAAGGCTGCTTCCAGTGTTGCTAAGCAACTGAAACCCTTCTTTATACAAAGGAACTCTGTACACTATTGCAAAACATCTCCCCCTCCCAGTGTTGCTATGCAACTCAATTGCTTTCAGTGTCAAAACGCTACTTGGATTATTACAAAAAAATATCTATTAACCATTTCAATTTTTATATAGTTGCGACAAATCTGGAGAAATATATCAGAATATATCAAACAGGCAGCATTTTATACATGCTATTCTAAAACAATATACAGTCACAATAATTAGTAGATTATCATTCTATCTCTTGGCACAATTAATATCAGCAATTTATGCCATCATGGTATATTCATAGTGTATAGCACTACAGTGCTTTTTACCTTTTTCTTACCTGATGCTGGTGTGATGGGTGTGGCTGGGAGCCCATTCAGGTTGACAGCTCCTATTTGTTGAATATGGCATGGGGGAAACGCCACGCCAGGGCTCAGATAACTACCATGAGATGTTGACAGAACTGTTGTCTGCTGTTGCATCAGCTATAATAGGCAAGCAATGAGAATCGGTTAGATGTTATACAAACTGTACAAGCATGATCAACTCATAGTTGCATTTTTTTAAAAACTCCTTTATATTTATATATGGTTATAAGCAGCACCCACCCATACGGGGCCCCCCTAATCCATGCATCCGGCACCTAATCTACATGCAGGGTGCCGGACGCAGGGATTCCAATGTTTTTTTTTAACAAGCACGTGATTAGAGCCAGAGGCTCTAATTGGCTCCAAAAAAGGGCTCGGGGTGCAAAACACCCAATTAATATTCGCTATTGTCTGCCTGATTGAGGGGAGGGGAGGGTTGGGTGATGGTGTAAGTGCAGGGGGGGGGGTTGTCTTGTTTGCTGCCCCCCAAATATACAGCACCAGTCACCACTGGTTATAATCAGTACAAGCTATAACTAATTAGTAATCGGCTAAAATCTGCACTCCTAGCTTAATTTTGCTTTAGGTAGAGTAGGTAGAGAATGATGAGGACCGCATCAGTGGAGAATACGACCCTTAACAAATGGGCTTTATGGAATCTTAGCTTGTAAACACTAGCCTAAAAGGTAGCCATACTAGCAAGCATCAAGCCCTAAAGCCACTTTAAGCTCCAGTGTGTGAGGGCTCAACATGGATCTTTAAGGCAGTGCTGGCTCTAGTTGTAGAAAAAATGTAAGCATGATTAAAAGAGTGCTTATGTTTTCTGAAATACCCTAAGGCCCCTTTCACATGGGCGTTCCGTGTGCGGGATCCGTTCTTGCTCAGCAGGGATCGGTCCGCTGATCCCCGCTGAGCTGGCGAATGACAGATCCGTCTCCGCTCACTGTGCGGCGACGGATCTGTCAGAGCCCCGCTCTGCTCTATGGGAAATCGGATGACAACAGACCATCTGTCCATTGTCATCCAATCCCCAGATGGAATAAAAATAGGGTTTCCATCCATTGGACTTTGCGGACCACGGATCGGAGAGTGGCAGATGTCAGCAGACATGTCACCGATAACATCCGTCGCTCCATAGAGGAGAATGGGGTGTCCGTTTAGGTCTGCCTGAAAAACTGATAGGCGGACCTGAACAGAATGCCCATGTGAAACGGGCCTTAAGCTTGTTTAACCTCCCTGGCGGTATGATTCTGTCTGGAATTTTGTTCCAAAAGTGGTACAATTATTTTGCATGAAAATTTGGCGTTTTATATTGTAGGCCTGTAATTCTTAGGAATAACTCACTTAAATCTGTCCAAACAAGAGTCTAGTAGACATCCCGGGTATGAAAAAGTTTGAAAAATGAAATCATAAATTATAATATAATAAATAACTAAAAATAAGCTCAGTTGCAGAATTGTCGCTATCGTCACTTTCAGTTGCTGATGATAAATTTCCCCAAAAATCAGTATCACTCAATTCTGCAAATCATTCTTATTTACTATCGGTGTTTTCTAGCTGATCAAAAACCACTTTTGACGCAAAGGGACACTTTTTGGTTGCTATGGACATTCTCAAGTTTCCTGGCAGAAAGAATGACATTTATTATATAAAAGTGCATGCAGGGCTCTGGGCAAACCACTAGGGACAAAGGGGGTGTGAAATGTTTTCATACAGTAATGTAATCTATAAGATTACAGTGTACTGTATGTGTACTGTGTGTTTCACTTTTTGAATTTCCCGCCGGTCTCCGTCCCCGTGCGACGCGACGCTCGCAGGGAACGAAGCCCGGCACACAGGAATCATCTGGCCGCGGGGAGACACGCTGACACCGCGGGAGGACATCGCTGGATCCAGGGGACAAGGTAAGAAACATTGCCTGGATCCAGCGATGCAATCCCGAGTGTGGCTCGGGGTTACCGCTCTTGGTGCTGAAATTCCACCCCGAGCCACACTCGGGAATACCGCTAGGAAGGTTAAGCAACAGCGTGAACCCCCATGAAGACCTTTATTAAACACTGTTAGAATGGGGTTGAAGGGCATTTTGAGAGCTTTAAGAAATCACTCAAATCTCATGATTACCAAGGCTTCTTTTAAGACTAGTGATTGTATTTGTAACCTAAGATCAACCAAAGCACATGTGTTTAGGAGCTATGTTTAGATCCAGTGTAATGCTAATCCTATGGTGACCTTCTACTTTACATAGTTACATAGTTAGTCTGGTTGAAGACACAAGTCCATCTAGTCCTTTGCTGAGCTGCTACTGCCTGTTAGCTCTACTGACCTCACTGGAAAATTGTTTAAAGTGTTACTAAGCCCAGGACCATGCATTCACTATATCTGGTCTCCCACAGTACACATAACAGGGAAATGCAATTATTTTAGTAAATATAAACTGCTAAATACCTTTTCTCATCAGCAGTTAGAGCAGTCTAGTGACTTCTATGAGTGTCTGGTTAAAGCTTGTAGGAGGAGTTCTCATTCTTCACTGACTGTCTTATCAGGATGCAGGACCCCTGACCCTCTATCTGGACTGTGCTGATTGGCCCTGTGCTGATCACATGCACCCTCCCAAGAAAAAAAAGACTCTCTAGCAATACACACCAAACTGATCATGTGCAGCCTGTCCCCTGGCTCTGTATTATCAGGAAATATATTGGGGACAGTGGAAGGAGGAGAGGATCAGAGGAGACAGGATCAAACCGCCTTTTTACACAATTCAGATGGTTAACCCCTTATGTTCCACAGTAACAAGCATGCTTTACTGCATATACAAACTGATTTTACTGTTGTGGGTTTAGTAACACTTTAAAGCGGAGTTCCACCCTAAAGTGGAACTTCCACTGGTTGGATTCCTCCCCCCCTCAGGTGTCACATTTGGCACCTTTCGGGGGGGAGGGAGAAGAGGACACCTGTCTTTAGACAGGTGTCCTTTTCCACACATCCGGGAGCTCTGGCCGGCGGACGCAGCCGCTGACGTCAGCAGCCCTGCTCCCTCCTCCCTGCTCGCTCTGCTTCTGGCCGCCTGGCCAGTAGCAGAGCGCGGCAGAGCTCGCGCATGCGCAGTAAGGTGCCCGGCGTGAAGCTGTACTGCTTACACATCCTGGTTCCCTTACCCACGATGGAGGCGGCTGCACCCGTCCCCCGATCCGAAGATCGGCGGAGGGTGCCGACATTGCTGGACTCCAGGACAGGTAAGTGTCCTAATATTAAAAGTCAGCAGCTACTGTATGTGTAGCTGCTGACTTTTAATTTTTTTTTTAGCCCTCGGACCTCCGCTTTAACAGCAAACAATTAGGGAAAGCAGGGCAGAAACTGATGATACAAATGAATGCCGTTGAAGTATCCTGTGTGTCTGCAAATGTTAGCAGGGTCGCTAATAAAACAGTACAGCCAACCTTTCTGTAATGGGCCTGGAGCCCAGCAGTACAGCCAGCCTTTCTGTACTGGGCCTGGAGCCCATCAGTTCAAAAGGGGGGCCCGGACACCTGCCAAGCAAGAGGGCAAGCTGTACTGCCTTATTGCTGACACCTCTTGTGGCTCTCCCTGCAGCAATACTGGCTTCTCTTCCTCTTCTATAGCTGCCCTTCCACCACTCTGATCATCCCCATACCCCTGCATGTTCCCCTTTCACCTGCTGTCTGGGCCCCCCATGTGCCCTATCCCTCATAGTGCTGTCGGCTTCTCTTATCTCCCTCCTGCCAGCAGCCACTGAGGGCACAGAGGGGGGTAATTTCAAGAGGAGGACCTCATTCACACACAGAACTTTATTTATTAATTCAATATAGTTTTATGTTTTAGATTTAGAAGGAATTTTGTTGGGGAATGATTTTAGTGTATTTTTAGCGAAAATATAATTTGATATTTTCAGGGGGAAGAGAGGCCCTGTCAGATAGGCTGTACAGGGGCCTGTGATTTTTAACAGCAGCCCTGAATGTCAGTATAGTTGTACAACCACGCTTCTATCACCTTTACAAAAATCAATGCAAGATTATTTCACATCAGTAAAAAACTCATTATAACATCATCAGGGCAAATCTAATTCAAGTAAGAGCCTAGACTCATATACATGTTTTATACATATCCACATAGTGAATTTTTTGATGCCCGCTGTTTGTTAGTTTTGTTCTTAACCAAATGCATATAATAAGGAAAATGGTGGGACAAAAGTGAATGGCAGAAAAGGCCGATCTGTTATACACTTTTCACAACACAAGGGGGCAATCTTTCCCAACAATACTCAGCCAAAATGAACTCATTCACTATTAGTTGTTCGTTATCTGCCCCAGGGAAGCAGTACTGAGAATTTCTCTCTTCTAGCTGTGACGTACTATGTGTCTCTCCAGCTCAGCTGCATTTCCTTCCAATCCCAGCTCAGTCTCTTCCCTTTCCTAGCTGTCTAGCTTTACCTCCCCAAGCTGTATATATATCTGCATTCTCTGCTTCATTTTTTCCAGTTGTGCTCCATCAATCACCAATCCATATTCCATTTCACGTTATCACAAGCCCCATCGTTCAACAGTGCAAGATTTATCACTTCTCATTTCCAGCTCCCTATCTCCAGGTCAAAGCTGTACATCTTCCATCTGTAAGTCCTTCTTTTTCACTTGCACTTTGGAATACAAATTATGACTCAATCTCATAGCTCATGTTCGCTTGCCAGTTATGTATAGCTTTTCTAACCCCCAGGATTCTGAGCTCCATAAAATCAAATATCTAAATTCTAAATTCCTATGCTTTCAAACCTACATTTATCTACAGACCTAGCAATAAACTTGTCATACCTTGCTAAAGCTGTAGAAGCCATGCAGCCATGCTAATAATTAGAGATGAGCTTCAGGTTTGAGTGGAACACGAGTTTAACCCATATCCAGATCGGTGAACAAACTTGCCATATCTAGCCAGTTCGCCAACATGGACCGCTATCTGCTGTTTGTAAACAATCATCAGCCAGAAGTCTGTCGTATTGCGGCACTTGTATTACCACTGTGTTTGTCAACTGACTGACCAGGGACGTTAGGCGATGTCATGACCACATTTTGTCAGTGATGACACCTAGATTCTTTAATCAGTTTGTTTACTTACAGCAGTTACTCCGGGAATCTGTCATTTGCAACAGGAGTAGTGGTAGATGAACAGGAGGGCTTTTCTATCCCCCTTAGGCTATGCCTGTGTCTACCCCCACACACCTCCTAGCACCACCCCTTTTAGAGAACAGGTACTCAAGTATAATTTTGGGGGCTATTCAAGTAATTTGTTAATTAAAAGCAATGTAGTAAAATGCACAAAACATTAGAATTATCTAGCACTTACCAAAGTAACCTCAGAGGCGCTTCCAAATTATTTCAACAGGCCCATATCCCACGAAGACACAGCCCCATATTTCGCAAAGAGACAGACCCATATCCAGCAAAGAGACATCCCCATATCCAGCAAAGAGACATCCCTCATATCAAGCAAAGAGACAGCTTATATCCAGCAAAGAGACAGGTCCATATCCAGCAAAGAGACATCCCCATCCAGCAAACAGACAGCGCAGTCTAGAAAAAAGTCCAGAAAAGAGACAGGCCAGTCCAGCAAAGAGACAGGGCAATCCAGCAAAGAGACAGCCTAGTCCAGCAAAAACAGCCCCGTCCAGCAAAGAGGCAGCCCAGTGTATTAAAGAGACAGCCCAGTCCAGCAAAGCCAGCTCAGTCCAGCAAGGAGACAGCCCCATGCTCCAAAGAGACAGTCCAGTGCATCAAAGAGACAGCCCAGTCCAGCAAAGGAACAGCCCAGCCCAGCAAAGAGACAGCCCAGTCCAGCAAAGAGAGCCAAGTGCATCAAAGAAACAGCCCAGCCCAGCAAAGAGACAGCCCAGTCCAGCAAAAAGACAGCCCAGTCCAGCAAAGAGACAGGCCAGTGTATCAAAGAGACAGCCCAGACCAGCAAAGAGATGGCCTAGTGCATCAAAGAGACAGTCTCAGCAGGCACAGCACAGGCCCCATTCAGCAGCATTGACACTAAACTATAAACTTGTCTCCACAGCACACAACAGTTAACAGGAGGCTGAGGAGGAGGAGAACAGGCTATCTACCCACTCGATCCAATGATCATCCGCATGGCCGCACCACACCTCGCTCTCACACAGCGAGTTGACTGGTGCCAAAATGAGCTTCCGGTTAGTCTGCATTGATCGGTGGAGAGGAGTGCAGATCACTCTGCCTTCTGCTCTCTCAGGCTGCAGCCGTTTGATTCCTCAGAGGCCTCCCTGCTTTGTTACAGGCTACAGGCTACACAGTGAAGGACACAGGGAGTGTTCTGGCGGAAATAAAGCCCTGATCATCAGGCAGCGGTTCATTTTGTTGGTGGTCAACCTCGTTGGGTGGGTTTTCATGATTGGAGTGGATCTACATTGCTGGATGAAGTGATTGATTTTGGCATTACATCAGGGGGACATATTTTTTTTAAATAAAGGACTTTTTAATAGTGTGGGAGTTTTCATTCACTTCTTCACTTTTTGGTGAATGAGTAACAGAGTCTACTATCTACCCTGTACTCACTCCCCTAGGGGGTGGAAATCAGGGGCCCTCCTTATTATAAAGGGGGCCTCTAGATTCTAAGTCCTCCCCCTTCAAACCACTACATCCTTTTTGGGAGACAGGATGCTGGGGGGAGGCCTTTATTCCCTCCACATCGAAAAAAAGGTTTCCTTGCAAGCTGCCCCAGGTGAACAATGTCCCTTTTAAAGAAGTACATCATACCATCATACTGATCCGCTATTTCACATGAAGGTTTAAGGCAGGGGTCTGCAACCCGTCGATTGTGATCTAGTCATTGATTTCGGGAAGATAACGGGTAGAACGCGTCCCTTCCTTGCTGACCCCTGGAACCTGGACAGGAGGGGTGCGCAGGGGCAGCATTTACTGGAATCGATCCCCTGTATTTTCCTCCTGTGGCAGCTGAAAGCTGGCTTTTCCTCTTCATCCTTCCGCTGCCATTCAGCAGCCACAAGAGGAGAATACAGATCCTGTAAATGCCGCCCCAGCTGCCCTGGTTCCCCTTCATTCTGCTGCTTAGCCCCTTCCCTCATCACAGCACCCCAGCTTCCCCACCTCTCCTGCTGGCTGCTGCAAGGGATCTTCGGGATGGAGAAGGGGGCCAGTAAATATGTCATTTACCAGCCCCATACTTACATACAGTGTCTACTAAGCTTCAGTTTGTGAATGAGCAGAGAGACAGTGCAGAGCTTTTCCTGTTCATTGACTCTGTGCAGCTGAGACTGCAGAAATGGAGATTGAGTGTGTCCTCAATCTCCTTTCTCTTTCTCAAAAGTGAGAAATCAGGGATCTGTTTGGACCCCTGACATTTCACCAAACCCCTCCAACAGGGCTCTCTTTAATAAACTGTTAAAAAATAAATAAATAAATAAATTGTAAGAAATATATATATACAGTGGGTACGGAAAGTATTCAGACCCCCTTAAATTTTTCACTCTTTGTTATATTGCAGCCATTTGCTAAAATAATTTAAGTTCATTTATTTTCCTCATTAATGTACACACAGCACCCCATATTGACAGAAAAACACAGAATTGTTGACATTTTTGCACATTTATTAAAAAAGAAAAACTGAAATATCACATGGTCCTAAGTATTCAGACCTTTGCTGTGACACTCATATATTTAACTCAGGTGCTGTCCATTTCTTCTAATCATCCTTGAGATGGTTCTACACCTTCATTTGAGTCCACCTGTGTTTGATTATACTGATTGGACTTGATTAGGAAAGCCACACACCTGTCTATATAAGACCTTACAGCTCACAGTGCATGTCAGAGCAAATGAGAATCATGAGGTCAAAGGAACTGCCTGAAGAGCTCAGAGACAGAATTGTGGCAAGGCACAGATCTGGCCAAGGTTACAAAAAAATTTAAGAGCATAGTGACCTCCATAATCCTTAAATGGAAGACGTTTGGGATGACCAGAACCCTTCCTAGAGCTGGCCGTCCGGCCAAACTGAGCTATCGGGGGAGAAGAGCCTTGGAGAGAGAGGTAAAGAAGAACCCAAAGATCACTGTGGCTGAGCTCCAGAAATGCAGTCGGGAGAAAGTTGTAGAAAGTCAACCATCACTGCAGCCCTCCACCAGTCGGGGCTTTATGGCAGAGTGGCCCGACGGAAGCCTCTCTGCAGTGCAAGACACATGAAAGCCTGCATGGAGTTTGCTGAAAAACACCTGAAGGACTCCAAGATGGTGAGAAATAAGATTCACTGGTCTGATGAGACCAAGATAGAACTTTTTGACCTTAATTCTAAACGGTATGTGTGGAGAAAAACAGGCACTGCTCATCACCTGTCCAATACAGTCCCAACAGTGAAGCATGGTGGTGGCAGAATCATGCTGTGGGGGTGTTTTTCAGCTGCAGGGACAGGGTGACTGGTTGCAATCAAGGGAAAGATGAATGCGACCAAGTACAGGGATATCCTGGATGAAAGCCTTCTCCAGAGTGCTCAGGACCTCAGACTGGGCCAGAGGTTTACCTTCCAACAAGACAATGACGCTAAGCACACAGCTAAAATAACGAAGGAGTGGCTTCACAACAACTCCATGACTGTTCTTGAATGGCCCAGCCAGAGCCCTGACTTAAACCCAATTGAGCATCTCTGTAAAGACCTAAAAATGGCTGTCCACCAACGTTCACCATCCAACCTGACAGGACTGAAGAGGATCTGCAAGGAGGAATGTCAGAGGATCCCCAAATCCAGGTGTGAAAAACTTGTTGCATCTTTCCCAAAAAGACTCATGGCTGTATTAGATCAAAAGGGCGCTTCTACTAAATGCTGAGCAAAGGGTCTAAATACTTAGGACCATGTGATATTTCATTTTTTTTTTTAATAAATCTGCAAAAATGTCAACAATTCTGTGTTTTTCTGTCAATATGGGGTGCAGTGTGTACATTAATGAGGGGAAAAAATGAACTTAAATGATTTTAGCAAATGGCTGCAATATAACAAAGAGTGAAAAATTTAAGGGGGTCTGAATACTTTCCGTACCCACTGTATATATATATATATATATATATATATATATATATATATATATATATATATATATATATTTTTTTTTTTAAATAATAAAAACACAATAAAAAACTACTAACACCTCCCACTGCCCTTTCACTGCCTTACTGACTCCATCCATTGTCCTAATGACTGACACTGCCCACTTATAAGGTGGGGTAAGTTTATGTTTTTGCAGTGACATTTTTTAATTTATATTTTTTTTATAAGTTTTCCTTACTATTTACAGTATCTCACAAAAATGAATACACCCCTCACATTTTTGTAAATATTTTATTATATCTTTATATCTTTATTATATGTGACAACACTGAAGAAATGACACTTTGCTACAATGTAAAGTAGTGAGTGTACAGCGTGTATAACAGTGTAAATTTACTGCCCCCTCAAAATAACTCAACGCATAGCCATTAATGTCTAAATCGCTAGCAACAAAAGTGAGTACACCCCTAAGTGAAAATGTCCAAATTAGGCCCAAAGTGTCAATATTTTGTGAGGCCACCACTATTTTCCAGCATTGTCTTAAATAACCCTCTTGGGCATGGAGTTCACAAGAGCTTCACAGGTTGCCACTGGAGTCCTCTTCCACTCCTCCATGACGACATCACAAAGCTGGTGGATGTTAGAGACCTTGCGCTCCTCCACCTTCCGTTTGAGGATGCCCCACAGATGCTCAATAGGATTTAGGTCTGGAGACATGCTTGGCCAGTCCATCACCTTTACCCTCAGCTTCTTTAGCAAGGCAGTGGTTGTCTTGGAGGTGTTTTTGGGGTTGTTATCATGTTGGAATACTGCCCTGCAGCCCAATCTCTGAAGGGGGGGATCATACTCTGTTTCAGTATGTCACAGTACGTGTTGGCATGGATGGTTCCCTCAATGAACTGTAGTTCCCCAGTTCCGGCAGCACTCATGCAGCCCTAGACCATGACGATCCCACCACCATGCTTGACTGTAGGCAAGACACACTTATCTTTGTACTCCTCACCTGGTGGCCATCACACACGCTTGACACCATCTGAACCAAATACGTTTATCTTGGTTTCAACAGACCACAGGACATGGTTCCAGTATTCCATGTCCTTAGTCTGCTTGTCTCCAGCAAACAGTTTGTGGACTTTCTAGTGGATGATCTTTAGAAGAAGCTTCCTTCTGGGATGACAGCCATGCAGACCAATTTTATGCAGTGCACGGCGTTTGGTCTGAGCACTAACAGGCTGGCCTCCCACCCTTCCAACCACTGCAGCAATGCTGGCAGCACTCATACGTCTATTTCCCAAAAACAAACTCTGGATATGACGCTAAGCACATGCACTCAACTTCTTTGGTCGACCATGGCGAGGCCTGTTCTGAGTGGAACTTGTCCTGTTAAACCACTGTATGGTCTTGGCCACCGTGCTACAGCTCAGTTTCAGGGTCTTCCCAATCTTCTTATAGCCTAGGCCATCTTTATGTAGAGCAACAATTCTTCTTTCAGATCCTCAGAGAGTTCATTGCCATGAGGTGCCATGTTAAACTTCCAGTGACCAGTATGGGAGTGAGAAAAATAACACCAAATTTAACACACCTGCTCCCCATTCAAACCTGAGACCTTGTAGCACTAAGGAGTCACATGACACCAGGGAGGGAAAATGGCTAATTGGGCCCAATTTGGACATTTTCACTTAGGGATGTACTCACCTTTGTTGCCAGCAGTTTAGATATTAATGGCTGTGTGTTGCGTTATTTTGAGGGGACAGCAAATTTAAACTGTTATACAAGCTGTACAGTCACTACTTTACATTGTAGCAAAGTGTCATTTCTTCAGCGTTGTCACATGAAAAGATATAATAAAATATTTACAATAATGTGAGGGGTTTACTCACTTTTGTGAGATACTGTATGTCCCTCATGACAGTGTCCAGTACTCGTGTTCTTTTTTTAAACAAAAGCCCACAAATTAGCCTTACAAAAGGTCAGAGAAAGCATGATTTGGCTCCCGTTGACTTCAATGGGGTTTGGTGTTATGTGCAGTGCTTGGGAGCACTTCCAACCTTAAACTAGCACCCTTCCAATGAGCTTGAAAATGCCCGGCAATCCAGATTTTGCCTGATTTACCATTACTAATAATTTATTCATATGTATTTAACATTTGTAGCGATAAACTGGCAGAAATTAGGAAAAGAGATGTGCTACTGCATAGAAACCAACAGGCTTGTTTAGTAAGTACCAAGTCCTAAGACTTACCAAGCAACATGATTTTTACTTTTGTATTTGTTCTTTCAGGATACTGCACTCTGCACATGATCAATGCACTCCCTTAATAAATAAACCAACCACATGTCTTCATGGACAACCTACTTCCTTTTCTATCACTGAAAGTTTTTCAGGGATATAACCCTACAGGGCAGCTCACAGTATTCTAATATATATTGTAAATGCCTCTTCTTTGTATCAAATGGACCATTAACGATGTGCACACCTCTACAAATCACTACACTCTCACTTTGATTAGTATATACGGTATTTATTCACCCCCAGGTTTATTTTACTGATCTGTAAAGGACCACTTGGCACTCCATCTATGGGAAGTCTATGCTGTCCTTAACCTATGTTAAACATTTATAAGGATGATAAGCTTCCAGTTGTTTAATTAATACACTGCATGCTCATTTTGTGTCTAATGATTCTTATTCATTTTGCAATATATCATTTCTGTTGCTTGTTGCCATGCTTATATTTGCCCAGAGGACACAGAATTGTTTAATGTTCATATATGCTGTAAAAATGCAGTCTACACAGATTTAGTTCAGGTCTACATGCAAGCATACTTACACATCAGACTGAGAATACTGAAAATGAGTCACACTTGTAACACCGGCCTAATGCAGTTATATAACTGTTCGCATAAAATGTTTCATGCTTGTGATCCATCAAGGGAATTTTTGTTTAAAACCCACTGCATGAGTTAGTAGCAGCAGCAATCACTGGTTCAGACTAGTTTACTACCCATACTACCTGTGCATTCTGACAAAGCAAGCAGGAACACTTACCGCTTGTGCATATGCACTGTATGGACTTATGGGGAGTGCTAATGATGGGGTAAAGATTCCCAGTTGACCAACCATTTGTTGCATCCGGCGCAATGTCCTCTCCTTATCTGTATCCGCAAATTTAACCACAAGGCTGGATGAGGCACCCTGGTAGTATAGGGTAAAAACAGTGTAAATAGTATGACTGTTATTAAAGTAAGGAATGGACACATTACAAACATACAGTTATGAACTGATAAAGAACAACTATGTTTCATGCAGCATAAAAAGGTAATATAAAACAAGCATAATTAATTAGTTTACTTTCGAGTGGAATTCCAGGAATTGTCTTTATTGCCAACCTTCCTTGGTCCTACTTGGCATGATGTAACTAGCTTTATGTTATAACTGGAGGGATTCTTGAGATGCGAAAAAACATTGTAGTAGCCTGCACTACATACTACTGTATTTATTGATGTATGTATGTGATCTTCTGGGTCCTGCTCAAGTGGCTTTCCTTTCTGCACACTAAACATAAGGGGTCCCTTGTTTGACACTGCTGCAATTTATAGAACACCTTGTTCTTTCTTCACTGAATTCAACACGTTCTCTGATTGATTGAGGTGAATATTATGAGATCAAGATCCTCTCTACTTCATCCAATTAGAAAATGCTTGGATCCACTGGAAAAATATGACACGTTCTTTTAATGGCAGTGGTGCCATAGGAGCGCCTCCCAGTGTTTATTATGCAGAGGGGAAGCTGCTTGAGCAGGATCCATAATATTGTGGTTATGACTATATCTAGTATGGGCTATTACAGTAGTTTTCAGCACCCCCAATGGCCCTCCAGGCATAAGATATGGATAATTATATTGGACAAAGCTGGACCAATACGAGTTGGGAATAAAGATAAATCCTGCAGTTCAATTTTAAGGGAAACCTGCATGGAAAGTACGGTGAAGGCAGTCACTGATGATTTCTCCTTTCAACAATGCTAGCTACTTTGCTGTCATGCTGACCAAATGGATTCCATATTTTAAGTCACCAACCTGAAACAAGTATGCAGATCATGAGTTCTGAGTTTGCAGGTCAGTCACTCATAAACTAAGTTAGATGCAGCCAGCTAGCTAGCATTTTCAGAGGAAGGCCAGCAGTGATAGGCTGCGTATTTTTTTCAGCTGACTGAGGGCAGGTTTCGGTGTGGCCCATAAGAAACAGCATATCACTTTATAATTGGCTAGTGCTTTTTAGAAAAGAGTTTGAATGAAATTTTGGTAAATTTGGTAATATACCTTTCTTTACCTTGTGAGTTTTATAAGCTGCTGTATGTCATTTTAGAATAGGTTGTCTAAGATATATTTCTTTCTTAAAGAATTTTAGATTTTAATTTTTTTTTTTTGTTAAATGAACAGTAGTTCTGTAGTCAACAATTCAAATCTCTCAATTACAAGGATCAATATAGATGGGTTTCAAACATGTAGTTGAAAACATATTTCAAAAACAATTATAGGCAAGTTAAATCAACAGAGTTATGACTCCATAGAACCAATGTTCCACCAGCTATGCATTTCCCTATCATAGAGATTGTAGGTGAAGTGAAAGGCACAACAGGCAACAACCATCATACTTTTGAAAATAGTGGAGGCTTGGCCTCCAACTGCAGTTCCAAATAGGTTAAATAAGTATCCATTGCGGAAATAAAAGTAAAAAAAAAAGAAAAAGAGAGGGAAAACATGGCAGCCCAGGCAGGATAAAGGAGAGCCTAGCACACAAAAAAGAGAAAGGGGGATAAGGACAGAGAAAGAGAAAGAAAGTGTTGTCGATATAGGCAGAAAAGGTAAGGAAGGCCGCCTCAGGACAAATTTCAAATTTCGCTGTTATTATGGAGGATGCAGGTGCGCTAAACTAACTATAGTCCAGTTAAAGTGGTAGTAAACCCTCCTATCATTTTCAGCCAAGGAAGCTGCCATCTTGGCCTCTGTTTAATCTACAACTGCCATGATGCTGCACATGTGATCAGCTATGACACCAACCATTGGATGGTTTGACAGTTTGGTTTAGAGCACAACCAATGGGAGTGTTACATTTCCGGCACATGCCAGAAATGTGACTGGTTTTTAACCTGTTAAATGCATGGGTTTACTACCGCTTTAAGCTTCCTTAAAGAATTTTAAAACATTACCAGGTTGTTGCTTAGTGTGGCCAGGATACGCATAACTTACTGGCATTGTCTGACTTCCATGCAGGGCATGTATCGCTGCCTGAGCTTCAGCGTGAGACGAAAACTTTACAAAAGCACAGCCTAAAAAACAAAACAGTACAGAGGCTGCTAAGAATCCATTGCTCAAAAGTTAATAATATCATAGTTTAATGAATAAAATATGACTAACTACTTTCCACAAACAGACATACTGGCATAACACTGTAATCGGAGCTACGCCCTGTGTCCCTACATCCTTCCCTCAAACCTTGGCTTAAAGCTGCCTCCTCAATTTCCCACCTGCTATAAAGGGTGCAGTGACTCTTTATGTGTACAGAAGCAGTAATTTAGACAGAAAGCATTGCTCTCCCATAGTGGTGGGGATATCAAGGAAAATACTGCATTAGAAATACCTTGCATGGCACAAAGGAATGGACATTCTATGGTCACAAAGGCCTACAAGCCATGGGTCTTTAAAAGGTTGTGTAATCCAAGCCTTTTTTTCTCAGATCAGCTGAAAGAACAGCCCACTTTCTGAACTTACCTTTGCTGCTTCCATCAGGCCCCCGTAGAACAGAACATTCCTCAATAGATCCAAATGCTTGAAACATGCTGGTCACCTCTTCTTCTGATTGTTGTTTGCTCAGCATCCCCACAAACAGTTTGCGGTCACCTACGGCCCAATATTAAAGTTAGTGCCAGCTGCCACATTCTATACTGGGGTTTACAGATGTATCTGACAAAAATGAAAATGCCATTGGTGAAGGCGATATAAAAATATATTGGTGTTATACACTACAAGGGGCCTAGCAAGTGGGGTTTTCAAGACAGGCAGCACATTTCAATCCACCTAACAGTACTTTTCTTACCTCACATTGATTTATTATCTAGCAAACAGTAATGTGCACATATACAGGTTGATTACCTTAATAGATTAACCTGCTTTACACATAGCATTCCAAAAACCATGAGATACATGTTGGAAAAATGACTCCTTCAACCAATGGATGTGTTCTGCACTGGTATGGTAGATCCAGATGTGTGATGACCACCCATCTGTCAATCCCCAGTGCGATCCAGATGTTCACCACTGAAGATGAATTCCAGGATCACTGATGAGACATTAGGGTACAAAGACATTCATTGGAAAATGCAGTCATTGCACAACTGGACTTTTAAATTTTGGCTGGTCACTACACAAATTTATGTCAGTTGCCCAAACTTGCCTTTTCTAACCCCTACAAGGGAAATGATTTGCAGGTTATGTTACAATGGCACAATATGTTAGAAAAAAAGCCAAGGAAAACTCCAAGCTCACTTACCGACCAGCCCGCGGACAACCAAATTAACCTGTCTAACAGTATGCGTTAAAACCAGGGGTTTAGTCTGCACACATTTGCAAATGCATGCGTAAGCTACATGCCCCGCTAAGGCACCCTGGTATCTGTAGTCGTATCACTGGCTTATGAGTGACTCCACAATGGAAGCACATGCATTCTGATGAATAGATGGAGGGCAGATGGACAGAAGGGAGCCCATCCCTTCTTAAAGGTACAGGGGTACACTGAACACCCAGCACATAGCACAATGGCTGCAAAGGTGTCATTGCATTGCCTGACCAATATAACAGTTATACAAAAAAGATAGCCACTGCCCCACCTATAACTGGCCACTGCAGCAAGTAGCATTGGAAGGCAACATATGTTAGAAAAAAAGCCAAGGAAAAATCCAAGGAAAACTCCAAGCTCACTTACCGACCAGCCCACGGACAACCAAATTAACCTAACAGTATGCGTTAAAAACAGGGGTTTAGTCTGCACACGTTTTCAGATACATGCGTAAGCTACAGGTGCTGCCAAGGCACCCTGGTATCTGTTGTCCTATCACTAGCTTATGAGTGACTCTACAATGGAAGCACATGCATTGGTCAGGCTACGCACTGACACCTTTGCAGCCATTGTGCTATTTGCTGGGTGTTCAGTGTGCCCCTGGACCTTTAAGAAGGGGTGGGCTCCCTTCAGTACATCTGCCCTCCATCTATCCATCAGAATGCATGTGCTTCCATTGATGAGTCACTCATAAGCCAGTGATAGGACTAAAGATACCAGGGTGCCTTGGCGGGGCCTGTAGCTTATGCATGTATTTGCAAATGTGTGCAGACTAAACCCCTGTTTTTAAAGCATACTGTTAGACAGGTTAATTTGGTTGTCCGTGGACTGGTCGGTAAGTAAGCTGGGCATTTTACTTGGATTTTTCCTTGGCTTTTTTTCTAACATATGTTGCCTTCCAATGCTACTTGCTGCAATGGCCAGTTATAGGTGGGGGCAGTGGCTACCTTTTTTGTATTACTGTTATATTGGTCAGGCAACACACTGACACCTTTGCAGCAATTGTGCTATGTGCTGGGTGTTCAGTGTACCCCTGTACCTTTAAGAAGGGGTGGGCTCCCTTCAATCCATCTGCCCTCCATCTATCCATTAGAATGCATGTGCTTCCATTGTGGAATCACTCATAAGCCAGTGATGGGACTACAGATAACAGGGTGCCTTGGCGGGGCCTATAGCTTATGCATGTATTTGCAAATGTGTGCAGACTAAACCCCTGTTTTAAATGCATACTGTTAGACAGGTTAATTTGGTTGTCCGCGGGCTGGTCGGTAAGTGAGCTTGGCTTTTTCCTTGGCTTTTTTTCTAACATATGTTGCCTTCCAATGCTACTTGCTGCAAAGGCCAGTTATAGGTGAGGGTAGTGGCTACATTTTTTGTACAATGGCACAATGCAAGATGGTAACCGACCTGTATATGTGAAATTTGTTGCCTGGAGGCCCATTCACAGCGGGTCTTATGTATCAATATGTTCTGAACTAGAAATTGAGTTATTACCCAATAGCCATCAATCAGATTCAAACTTTTAAGTCAAATATGATACTATTTGGTGGATAAAGAATAGCAATCCTATTTTTTGAAAGAACACTTTGATACATAATATTTGCCCAATTCAAACACCTTAATTCACATCATGACAATCTATTTTTATGCCAATATAAAATCCCATTTATTACATTATTGACATATATGCAGTACACTGAATGGTAAATGACACAATATACTACATACTACACATGCAGGGTTTACTCATGCACATACAGCAACTGCACAACCACTGCAGATTGTAATACTGTGTTGAATGACATTCATGTGACCGAAAAATGACAAATGTATTGACTGAACAATATGTTAATCTCTTATACATATAACAGCGTGTACATATTCCTCAGGGTGATTCAAATGTATACATTTTCATGCAATTAGAATGCCATTATTACATCTACCACATGCCTGTGGACTTAACACAATAGCACGCACTCATGTGTAATTCATGCAGAGTGGCAGACAAATGTCAGCGACCCACTAAACATTCCACAATATTGTATTGACATACTACACACAGCTGATACAGACCCCCCTCTCTCCCCCACACACATGCTGCACAGAGCATTCTACTCCCTCTACCTCCCATCTTGCATGCTCTGTTGCACTCTCTCTCTCTCTCCCCACAAACCCCCTCCACACAGACACACACCAGGCCCCCCTCTCATCCCCAAGAGCCTCTCTTTTTCTTTCTCCACCCCCTGACTGGCAATTTCACATGCCGTCCGGCAACCATGAAGATGTGTGTCTGAAGCTGAAAGCATCATCTGGTTGCCATGGCAATAGGCTGTGCCGGCACGCGGAGTGCCAGGATGGTGGTGATGTATATTGCAAGGGTTTAAAGAGTGCTCAGCTGCTGCAGACAGTGGCGGCAAAACCAGGTCAGGGAGGCTGGGCTAAGCAGGGGGTGTTGGGATGCATGACTATATAATGATGATGATAAGTATCCTTGCAATAATAATAAGCATTTACCCTGTGCAATCTAGTAGTAAATGCATCTCTCTTGAACAATGCATGTTGCAAAATGTAATAGAAAATCCAGACATTCGCATACACATGTATACTCATGATCACTCCTCAACTCACTTGAGTACATCGGTGTTTAAAAAAATCTTGTAGCATAGCTGACTACTCAGTATGCACAGTGATGCTGATAAACATGTATAACAAGCACATCGCGACAGGCACTGACTACCGACACAATAATAATGAAAGCATTGCCCAAGTATTACAATGATACACATAATGACATAAACATATGAATAAATCATCGTACAATATGATGGTGCACAATAAAGACAGATTTTTTTTAGATAATAGTGGTTCAAAACCAAGCCTTAGCTCTAATAAGTCCAAATCTATAGAAAACAGCCATCTGAAATAAGAGAAAACATTGGAGAGGCTGGATTTAATCATGGATGATATTACAAATGTCTTGATTGAGAGCCACCAATCTGTCCATGAACCATGTTTAATGCTTTCAGCTATCAAATGATGATGAGTCTCCACACAGTGACAATGACCATGGCTCTCAGTATGATTCTGCAGTAATGAACATGCTGTGCTGTATAATGATACAGGGTAAATGCACATTGATGTTGAACACTCTGTGATCTAGGGTGCATAATAATCAATGTTTTACATGAACACACAGGCCCGCATGATGATGGTTCTCTGAACTCAGGGATTCAGGATTGCTTTGGAAGACACTGCTAAGTATTTTCCCAGTTCTAACTGGATACATACCTCCCCGACTTTCGCTGTCTGCGGGCTTCACCTGAATGGGCCGTGCCATCTGGAACCAGAGAACACGCGGGATAAATGACCCAGACCTTTATTTAATACTGAAAAACGTATAGATTTTTTTTTTTTATGCTTGTGCCTCATTGCACCAGCTCAAAAAGAAGGGTCATAGTTGTCCTGCAAACATCAAACAGGTATAATAATTCATTCAGTGCCAAAGATGTCATATATTTACAGTATTTTGGTCATTTTAAGTGATTTTAAAACATTTGAAAAATGTGTGCAAAAAAAATCTGATTTTGACTTGTCATGAAGATTAGAAGTAATTGCAACGTCCAATATACATATACCAGAATAAATATACCATTGGGTTTCTTTAAAGCGGAACTAAATTGCATCTGAGCACCACAAACTGAAAATGCTATTTAATCATTTTTTAATATTCAAAGCAAACTCACCATGTCTCCATACTTTAGTTTGTTGAGAAATCACTTTGAACCCCCACCTATCATTGAAAGCTGTGGTCATCTTGAATGAGGGCAGATGATTCCTGTATCATTTACTTCCTGTAATCCATCTGCCCTTAGCTCAGGTATGCAGGCAGGAGGGTGTGCTTAACTGAGAAAAAACCCTCCTCCTCTCCTGGGATGTATGACATCATTTTGGGCTAGGCCAGAAACCAGGAAGCAAGTGAAAAAAATGCAAAAATAAAAAATGTAAAACAAGTAAATATAATAAACCTTGCTATCTATTTACTAATGCTAGCAGGATAAAGATTCAATAGAGTCAGTGTTGATGGAGAAAGTTTAGATCCGCTTTAGCATTGTAAAGTTCTGGGGTGATACATAATGTGCAGTAATCCCTAATGTTTAGTACTATCAAGGAATTGCTTTTTGTCCCACTTCATCCTAAGATAACTAGCCCCAGTAGGGTATCTGCAAGTCCCACTTTGAGCTCTCGTTCACATTGGAGGTGGGTTTGAAATTGTGCGAGTTCAGCTCAACTTGTACGATTTCAAACCCGCATTTGGTGGCGATTTGAAAGACATCTGTACGGGTTCATGCACAGATGCCTATTGAAATTGCCCCTGAAGTCGCCAATACTAGTGCAGGAACTGCTTTTGGAAATTGGTACGGTGCTGCAAAGCCGGAGTCGCACCGATTCAGACGGTGCCACTGCTAGCAATAGGCTGCGATTTGACATGTCAAATCACCCTGATGTGAACGGGGGCTGAGTTATGTCTTCCATATTTTGCACTGATGAGGGTCAAACAGGCTGAAACAGTTGTGTTCAAACTAAAATTGATGCTGTATCTGTGCTGTAAGGCTGGATTCACATATGTGCGAATTGGATGCGGTTTTCACCGCATCCAATTCGCAAACCGCATCCAATTCGCATTACATGCGAGTGTGACCGGCTCTCAATGGAGCCATATCACACATGTCCAGGGCGGCTGTGGTGCGAATTCCAAAAGCATCCCGTGCATTTTTGGGTCCAGTTCAGGTGCAAATTCAGGCAAAAATTCCGACCTGAATTGCACCTGAACCGGTGAACAGGAACACACCGGACCCCAGGCTGGAAACCGCGGCCGCACAGATGTGAACCCGGCAGAGAGCATTTCTGGATGCAATTAGCCACAGAAGCATGCATTAATTTGCATGACCCCATCCATTATCCTAAAACAAGGGCGGAAGCCTTGGAATTATATTGGAAATGATGACATTCAAACACCTGCTTTAAGAATGCACACTGTACTTTACTGCCCACAGGTCAGTAAAATCAATGGCAAATTAAGATTGCTTAATGTGGTTCAGTGTATTTTGAACATTTGCTATTTACATAAATAAGGCAGTTCACAGTATTACCAAGTTCTACAGTATGTTACTAGAGAAATGTATACACAGGATATATATTTGATGCATTCGGTGACCTGCCCATTTAATATATTCTCTGTTTAGAATAGACTGATTGACAAAATGCTAATCAACAGCTAAGAAAAAAAAGAGTAAAATGCAGAATAAGTAATATTCATCATATTGCTGTGCTGCCCCGTGGTGCTGACCCAGAACACATCACCAATAAATAGGCTAGCTTGTCTCTCAAATACAGAATATGTATGAGCTGACTGTGCAAAACAGACAACCTACATAGCGGCTTGGTAATTCACCTGCCTAAAGTGACCTTTGACACATACCACTTTGAAAGCTTAACGTGAACTGAAAGCTCTAAACATCATACTTAGTAAATGCTATCACTTAATAATTGTATTGCATCCATATTATGTGTTTAGGAAAATAAGCAATTATTGAAGTTCATTTTGTTCATGCTTTTCTTTATATCTTATTCTTCTCATTCGTGATGGAATGTTTATTGCTATTTTAAATGGTTGACAGCTAAGAAATGTCATGCCAGCGCTGCTGATTGCTGCTATTCTTGGGATTGAAGAAAATATGGATTAAATACCTAATACGGGCAACAGGAATATACACAATTGCAAGTTAAACCTAGATTTCTGCATTGGTAAAGCTCTGAATTTAATGTGTTACCTTTAATAGATTAAATAGCCCCAAGTACCCATAGGGACTGGTTAGTGTGTTTAGTCTGCATCATCTCTAGGGCTAATCACAATATTGGCTTCAGATCAGTGAGCTTGAATATGTGTAAGCCTATACCATGTGCAATTTGGATCTCATTAGAGAGCTAAAGAAAGAAAGTTCAGTGAACACATGGTTTCTACGCATGATAAAGTTAAGCAATAACAAATGCTACCAAAAAATAAATATCCTTTTTTTTTATTAAATTGTATCTAAAGCCAATATTTTTATTTAGATTTGGATAGAGCCGTCATTGGTTAGAAACGTTGTCCTTTTATTGTTGTCTATATCCCCGTTTGGGAGATTCATTCTCTACGTTTGTCCTAAAGACCATTGTCACTGGGACTTAAAGTGAAGGAGAAATCAACAATTTCAGCTGCCACCAGAACAAGAACATAGAAATCTTCCATTGGGGACACTGTTTACGATAACAGCTTTCCAAGAGGGGATTTTGCATGCTATGGAAAGATTTTTCCAGTTGTGTTTACAGAATAGAAAGTAAGGGTTCCCCATTGGGGCACAGATGAAAAAAAGGACCCGACTTGGGTTTCACCATTGCCTACTCCATCCAAAATGTTTTCGCTTTAGTTATAATTTGAATAAATACAGAAAGAGAACAAGAGCAGTGATACTTTTTATGATTTACTAAAACATCTCAGCGTAATTCATGAACTGAAATGTCCCTCCCGCTGTTGAGAAGAAGCATTATGCCCCTGTCCAATTTCTAGAAACCTGCCCAAACAGCTCTGAAACAGATGTCTGCATGACTGCCACTTTAAACTATCCAGGGCTGCAGGTATCACAGAGCCATCTCTAGCTGTAGCCTGATTTCCACAAGATAGAAGTCTGACTCTGTAAGTTGATTAATAAATCGCCCTCACAGTGCATAGGGGTGAAGCATGAGAAGCCCAATTCTTAGGCTAGATTTCAGTTACTATATGTGCTCCCCTAAGTTCATTTCATGTGCCATTCTCTAAGACCATCTCTCTTTACACATTTTGCATACCAGTAATGTGGTAATGAAATATTAATTTCTTATTCCTTTATTTAGGCTTATATAAGAAGGTAATGCAATAAATTATTGAAAAAGGGGTTGTCTTCAAGCGCCTTAAAGTTTTGCCAATAAGGCCAACTAAGAACCAAATAACTACACTATTTTCTAGGTGCTGCCTAGAAAATAGTGTAAGATCAAAGCCATGTATGTACCGTTGGATTTCAGTTCTCCTCCATTGGCTCCCCTCCATTTCTAATCAGTCTTTGTATACATATCTGTTTCTATGTTCAGCCTGAGGCTCAGAATCTGAAAACTGCTTGGTATAATTTGTATATATCAGAAGAATACCTGGTTCTGTCTGATGAATCTGTGAAGTACTGTGGTCATTGAACCAAGTATACTCGAGAACAAGCTTTTGAACTAAAGGGGATTTCTGGGATATACTCAGTTTTGTGCATTTGGGAGTTTTCACTAAACTAGTTATATTAAAGGCTAAGTTCATCTTTTCCAGGAAATAGCCTATGTAGTCAAGGGGCCCCTGTAGATATGAAAAACTGTGCAGCTTTGTAAAATGTTTATTAATTCTATTGTCATATTTGTAGGCTATTTGGGCCCCCTGGATGCCAGGCTGAAAACGTCCAGTTAGCAATCCCCACATATTGTCTCATTGTTAAGCATTGGACACTTACGTCCAACATTACAGAAGTGAAAACCAATGGATTTCATGTCCAAGCAACAAGGCAGGACATGGAGATTGATAACTGGGAGGTTTTCAGCTGGGCTTCCTGGAATGCCCAAAATGGCCTACAAGTATAACAATAAATGTATTGAACATTTTACAAAGAAGCATCATTTTAATACCTATTGGGCATAAGCTGTTTTCTGGAAAAGGTGGATTTAGCCTTAAAGGCTAGGTTCCCTCTTGACCCTCTTCAAGGGCTCTTGGAGCAATTTTTATGTATGTTTGAATACACATTGAATTTTTAGGCATTTTCAGGCTTAAGCTTCTTGATTTAGCTAATGCAAAGCTAGTTACTAAGAAGAGGAAGGGCATGAAATTGCATTGAAAAAATGTGTTACATGCTTTTTCAGCGTCTTTCAGGACCCCCAATTGAAGTGTAGAGCAACCCAAAACACACGAGAAGCTCATGTACTTTTTAAAGCTTCAGACATCATGCTTCATCCAACATGAAACTGTGGAACATTGGGCAGCTATCTTCACTTCATACATTAGTCATAGATACAGACTTGCATCTGTGGATGTAGAGCAGGGGTGTCAAACTGGCGGCCCTCCAGCTGTTGCGGAACTACAGGTCCCATCATGCCTCTGCCTGTAGAAGTCATGCTTTTAACTGTCAGCCTTGCAAAGCCTCATGGGATTTGTAGTTCCGCAACAGCTGAAGGGCCACGAGTTTGACACCTGTGATGTAGAGGCTCAGTGGCTCAGATTATGTGGATCTCTCTCAGTATGCTCTGTACTGTTCTTTGATTGGTACACTCAAAAATAGTCAATTTTTGACTTGGTCTTCTCTAGAGCTCAACATTTATTGTTACTCTACTTCCCACAGTATTATTTACACTGCCAGTTTTTGCCAGTAGCGAAAGAGACTAAGGGTCGAATTTGATTTCACACAGCTGGAATGTCATAAAAAGCTATGTGGCATAGCACTGCGGTTTTCAATTATAAGCGATGACAACCATGGCAGCTGAATGGATTTCTTGACAGTGGGATGAGGGCTGTGTATTGTTTGAGGCAGTACAGATATAAGTTTGATATATAGACGTCTGAATGGAGAGCTGAGTTTGCAGGTGTAATATACAGGACAATGGGTGTAGTGTAATTTATATCTGTCTGCTATAGCTGCGTGTAGCGATATTAGTGAACAGACAGAGTAACAAATTCTGACATGTAAGGTTAATTGGTATGTGTACGGAGGATTTGCTGTCTGTAGTGGAGGAACTGTGGATTATTTGGGAAATTATATGTATGGGGGTTGAGTATAACAAGGATGAACTCATGGTGTGAAAAGTAAGGTTTTATTTAAATTAGTAAGACTGTTCCTAGTATTGAAAAGGAAAATTAAAAGCTTGATTTACCTTTTGACCATGTATCATGTTACACACATATTTAGGGTGTAACATTCCCCAACCCACCACCTGTAAACTGCCCACCCCACTTACCTGAACCAACTGCCTCATCCAGGCAGGGGTATGTGGATGGAAAGCCAATGCAGCAGAGGAGCTCATAGATGCACCAACACAAATGTGGTGATGTCATAGCAGTTTGTTGTTTGCTTCCTACAGCCCCATTGTGGTAGGTCTGTACCTCCGTATGAACCTGCAGTTGGGATGCATGAAATGCAAGGAGCTTGTGGATTGCACTGATCGTAGTTGCAATGCTTTGCAGACTTCAATGCAACTACAAGCCAACAGCCGCAAAGGCTGTCAGACCTTGTCGTTTTCCCATTCGCTGAACACTGGCGGGTGGATTGCAGATTGTTGCAGATTGTGACAGCTAGTGGGGGGGGAGAAAATCCCCCCGGTAGCTGTCAGAATGGGGGGATTGGGGGAGGAGCAAGGACCAGTGCATCTGTAACATGTTACATGTAACCTGAATATGGGTGTAACATGTAACATGTTACAAAATATGAACTTATCCTTTAAATATGTAGTTTATCTTTATGGAAAAAAATGTTATAAATTCATCCACCATAATAAAATAAAAAGTGAACTACCACGGCGCTGTTGAACACTGTGATAGTTGATTCATGCTTCCACTCACAGTGTAGCCATATTAGAGGTACAGCCAGACATACACAGACAGTTTGCAGGAACGTAGCATTACACGATCTGCTGATCGTGGGTGCAATGCTGTGCAGGTCCATTACAAAAAAAAAAAAAAAATGCATATTTTTTACATGTAAAAAGGTGAGGTTTTTTTTTTTTTTTTTTTAAGGTGAACTTATCCTATAAAAGAAAAACAGAATAGCTGCAATTTCAAACCCCATTGAACTAATAACTAAATAGTATCCACATCATGAGCCTTATTCTAGTATTTTAGATTTGTGAATTTAGCCTCGTTTTTTTTTTAGTTAAAAATAACAAACATGTTATACTTACCTGCTCTGTGTGATGATTTTGCACAGAGCAGCCCCGATCCTCCTCTTCTCGGGTCCCTCTTCGGTGCTCTTGGCCCCTCCCTCCTGTTGGGTGCCCCCATAGCAAGCAGCTTTGTGTGTCCTTTCAGACACGGAGCAAAGGCCTGGCCCTGCCCCCTTTCTTTCCTCATTGGCTGACTGACTTTGATTGACAGCAGCAGGAGCCAATGGTGCTACACTGCTGTCTCAGCCAATGAGGCGGGGAGTCCCGGGCAGCCGAGACACTCCTTCAACATCGCTGGATCTAGATGGGGCTCAGGTAAGTATTAGGGGGGCTGCTGCACAGAAGGCTTTTTATCTTAATGCATAGAATACATTAAGATAAAAAAAAAAACTTCTGCCTTTATAACCACTTTAATGTGGCACCGTTTACACTGCAATATGAGGTGACTTTCACATTGTTACATGCTTTTTATTGTTGTACTTAATGATGAGACTTACAGATTGACCACTACTGGCTGGATCACCAGTGACACTCCAACCCCAAGCCTTTTCCTCTTCTGTTTACATCTTGGTTGGGTGGTTGGGTCCTTCCTGCCTGCATGATGTGGACACTTCCTGTTGGATGTCCAGCCAGCTGCAAGAGTACTCTCAGGATCCAGAAGAGGAATGATGTCAACAGAGCGAAGTTGAAGGGACCAGCAGTCTCAGGCGCTGTTGCAGTGCTGGATTAATGGTCATTTAGTACCCCCTGTGATGAGGGAACTGCACAGGGAACTTAGGAGCTTATCGCTGGATTCACCAGGTAAGGAAACAAAACCTGGCATTATGGGTTAGAGGATGAGAGGGAGGGGTGGCAGAAAGCTAGTTTTTGTCTGGTGTCTGGCCTATGAAAAACGCCACGGCTCACAGAATTTATAGCCATTACCAAGTGTTCCTGTATACAGGGGAGCCAGAGCTGCAGGGTCTTGTGACCAGCCCAGGGTGGATTAAAAATAGGTACATTACAGGGTATGCTTGATAGGTAGGAGGAGAGAGAGGAAACATTTTAAAGAATTCTTATGGTTACGCTTTTCTTCCACTTTCAACTCCAGATTTGCTTCATGAATCGATGGCTAACACAGTACAAGCTCTACTATAAGATTTTAATAGAAATGTTTAAAATAACAAACAAGCAGCGATGCTATTAATATTTCCTTTGATAGCAATTTGGATCTACCAATCCAACATAATGTAATAATTGTAATTGTGCGCACATTTAAATAAATGTTTTGGACAACTGGATAATAAAGACAATTGTAACTAAATGTATTATACAGTGCAATTTTGTTTGTGCTAAATCTGCATACTGCACAAAACATTTTGTAAGGTATGAAATAAGGACACTATACACTTTAGTTTATAATGCATTCATAAAATAATTTACTGAATCAAGCAGAAATATAAAAGTGCAATGACCCACAGCAGCCAATTACCACTCATTCTTTGTTCTGTGTGCTTCAAACTGACAAAGGGGGATCACTATGGGTTAGTGCACTTTGCATATCTTGTCCCTTTTTACACAACCTCAAAAATTGTGTCAAATAGCCTTTCGTGGCAACAAAAAAAGTTATCTGGGTCTGCTATATCAAAAATGCAAATTAACGTCACATAGTTACTATGTATGATAAAAGAATAATAACTATTTTCTGTTAAAAAAACTGTGTAGCGGACTGATTATTTAAATCTGAACTCCAGGCATGTATATAAAAGACAGATTAATGCAGTTCTCATCATTACATTCCTAATGTGTTTTGTTGCAAACAGTGAATTTTTATAAGCAGTGTATTTGAATTTGACCTAGTATCAGCCTCCTGCAGTCCCTGTACAGCAGAACTCAGTCTGTAGAAGGGAGCAGCAGCAAAAAGAGACAATTGGGGTGTGCTGTAGTTCAAGCTGGAGAGATCAGAGTAACAGGAAGATGAGGTGACAAGTCTGCTGCTTTTCCTTTCACTGTCCAGTCACAGAGTGGAGGTAAGGAGGAGGCCTGTAAGTGAAAGCAAAACTATAGAAGATAATAATAAGGTCTCTTCTCGTGCCAGACAAGGTTGTGTATTGTGGAAGAAATGATAAATCGCAAAATTCTTTTGTCTGGTAAACAGTGCCCTTCTATGTATTTCATCTGTGTATGTAACTATTTGCCTGGAGCTCAGCTCCACATGGTACATACAATAAAGAAGCTTCAAGTGATTGTAAACTCATTTGGAATTGCACAGAATGACCCCAAACTTCCTCTTCTCAGGTCCCCTGCTGGTGCTCCTGACTCCTGCTCTTCTTGGTGTGCCACCCTAGGAAGCCAGTTCCTAGGGTGGCACACCTGCGGGCTCAATCCTGAGCTGCGCTGCCTGTGTCCACAGACACAGACAGCATGGCATGGCCCCACTCCCTCGTCACAGGAATTGACTGACAGCAGCAGGGCCAATGGCTCCTGCTGCCTCAGCAAAGCCTGTGAGACCAGGAAGTGAAAGAGAGCTGGTACAGAAGGGTACAGCTCTGGATTGAATGAGGACTCAAATAAGACTGGGGGGGGGGGGGGGGTGAAGGGGCAATAGTCTACCTACACATTTTTTACCTTAATGAAAGGAATGCATAAAAAATATGTAGGTTTTAGAACCACTTTAATATGCTGTATATTTGCTTTCTGCTAGTGTAACTAATATACAGTCCATTTCTAGGTTGTGTTTTCTTACTGTCATTTAGAAAATGAATGTTAAAACATGACAGATTTATTGAGCAATACTCCCTTTTTCATGCTTCAGTTTTAATCAGCTCCACTGAGGTTGCAAAGAAATCATTGTAAGTGCAAAGATTCTTAGTGAATGCATTAACATTGGCACAGTGGGCATGGGACCTTGGGAATCTCCCATAATTCCATGGTATAGGTATTACTATAGATCCCAAAAATATTATTTTGTATTGCGCTTCTAATGTTTATCACTGTATTGTATTTGTATGTGTTTACTGTAATTGTTGTATTTTGTTTTTTTTTTTTTTTTTTTTTTTTTTTTTTTTTTTTTTTTTTTTTTTTTTTTTTTTTTTTTTTTTTTTTTTCTTTTTTTTTTTTTTTTGTTTCCACATCAGTAAATTGCATTGGGAGGAGTAGTATTCAGCCTATCGTTCATACTACCTCCAGGTCTATTACATCATTGTGGAAAAGGGATTAAGTTTTTAATTTGTCATTTCCTTTCCTCCTACTATCTTTTTCCCTTTTCTTACTCTTTCACCTTCTCTTTTCCTTTCCCGTTGTTTCCCCCAAAGGAAAAAAAAAAAAAAAAAAAAAAAAAAAAAAAAGGATAACCATATACTTTATTTCCTCATCCTATAGGGGGGATCCGGTCAGGTATAGGCAATAAACTGTTATATTATACTCCACCCTTACAACTATAACCCCCCCCCCTCAAGCAACACTCCCCATACTCATCTTACACAGTCTTCCTCATCTTCCATTCACACACATCAACCATTCCTCTCTTCCCTTCCTACTCCTCTGCTCCTCATAGTTATAGAAAGCAGGATGGAACAAGGGTAGCATAAACCCAAACAACAAAAAAAAGAAAGAAAAAAGAAAAGGGAAAAGAGGAAGGGACTCACTCTCTACCACCCGGACACCCGGGCTTATCATTTTATCTAAGTTCTTGTAGGTTAGCTATAACATTCATTTTTCCCTTCCACAACATCCAGTTATTGTCTTCCATACATTCTCCTGTATCTATCAGTCTCCAAGCTTTTATGCCGGATACCCTTTATCTGAAAGCCACAACCTCCATTTTTCCATAAACCCATTCAGGTTGTCCCTTCTTAAAAACATACTTTTTTCCATCCACATAGTCTCATCCACAGCGTTTATCCATTCTTCCTTTGTCGGTGGGGTATTTGATTGCCACTTCCGGGCGATCACTTTCCTCGCCTGGAATAGGCAACTCAATACAGTTATCGGGAGTCGTGTTCCCTTTTCCCCCGTCTGCCCACAACCCAAGACACACTGAATAGGGCTCAGCCTATCTTGTGTCTTAAAAATCCTATTCAGGGAGTTGAGGACCTCCTCCCAATAACGCTTCAGTTTTGGGCATCTCCAGAACATATGGATAAGGTCCCCAAGTTGTTGGCATCTGGGACAATTATCGTCCTGACTCTTCCCAAATCTGAATAATCTCTGG
>BLSH010284798.1:77332-107202 GCA_018402905.1 Glandirana rugosa
AGACACGACGCCGTGCCGCAGCGGATGAGGCGGCCGGGCATACCACTCCTGCGCGCCCGACCTCCGGCGTACTTCGCGAGGCACTGGTCTCTAACGTTCGCCTCGCTCGCCGAGACATGTTGTTCGCCACATTCGTGCCTCCTTTCCTTTTGGGCCTTAATCATGCGCCCCGTATGTGCGATTTCACTGTCTGTTCGGCCTTGTGGTCGCCTCCTTCTATTTCGGGACCCCTTGGCACTCATCTACGCCGGAGCGGCGTACCCCTCAGGGTCTACTTCGTCCTGACTGATCACGTTACATCCGACTCTGGGGGTCTAGGACGACCTGCGAAACTATATGCGATTAAGTACGGATTGTCCAACTGGATAATAACGAAACATATGATTATTATGGTGACCTTATCATGTGAAGTCTGCTCCATTTTTTTTTTGACCATGGTTCCCGGAGGTCAATTATCAAGTGTGTATCAGGAAGCTTTGGGCGGATATCCAGGGGTCTAATACCACCTCAGCTGGGGTTACCTTAAAAAGGGGCGTCAGGTCGCTAAGCCTACCCGGGGCGGCCCCACCTAGGTATCAATCAGGCACTACCCCCATATACAGACTTGAGGTATGCAAACACTGTGTCCCAGTGTAAGTCAGTAGAAATAAGTGTACTATTCCAGTGGTATTATTAGTATACAAAGCAATAATAGGTCAACCTGTTAGGCATGAATTAGCGTATATCAAAGCGTCCAGCAGGATCTGGGGGTCTCAGCCTACATTGCACTAGTCAGTCCTGCTTCATCTGGGACTCCCCATGCGGCGAGGCCGCATCTACTCACGGTTCCCCAGGGCTTTATCTTCCTCCGCTGGTGTTCCGGCTTGTCTGTCACTTTAGCGTGTATGCCCCGCGTACTAATTCCGGGTTTTCCTTTCCTCCGTGCTTACACCGCTTGTTGTACAGAGCCGCTCGCTCCGCTTGCAATCTCTGGTCACGGAGCGCTTCATGCGGCCTCCAGCCCGCGCGTCCTCACCATACGGGCCGGCGGAGTAGGCGACGCCGTGCCGCAGCACAGACGCCAGGGGAAGGCATGGAAGGAGAGGGCTCGGGCGGGAGAGCAGGGACGCGGCACACACTGCTACTCACGTCCACATCCGGTCAATTGTTGTATTTTGTTAGATGAATGAGTATTAAATGGTAGATGAGTTGAAAGAATCCTTTTCCTGGTGTGTTAGCTTTGTGAATTTTGCCTAATATATTTACTGAAAAAGTTGTTTAAACAATCAAGGTCACTGATAGATAAAGCATGTAAACACATAATCAAATGACATCTTGAAAAGATTTGTCCTTCACTTGCCTTGTCCTAAAGATGCACAATATTTTCTTTTCACTGCAGGACTCATTTTATGTGCAATAAGGTCTGTTCAAAAGAGATTTCATAAGACCTCCACAGTAATAAGGATTTTCCACTCCAGGCCACAACCATGGCCAGAGTTACAGCCTTGGTAGGTAGCAACAACTCCAGGTGTACCCCAATAATAACCAAATCCACAATACAAATGCATAAAATAGAGACCACACCTTCTCACAAAAAATACCCTTTTTTAAGTTAAATGGGCATGGTCACTCAAAATGTTTTAGAGGGGGAAGCCTAGCTGGGTGTGAAGGAAAATTTTACATAATAAAAAGAATGTAATGTGTGGCATGTATTTGTTGAATTTTGATAGCGATTCTAGAGGACTGAACAGGAAAAACTGTTCAAACTCCTGTGAAAATAAAGTTTTCGAAAGGATGTCTAATCAACTAGATCTCCTCTTTTGCGCTCAATGTTATCTGCATTCATAGGCCTACCGTAAGAAAAGTACTCGACAATAGCAGTGCTGCCAAAAAAAAAAAAACAGTGCTTCCTGTAACTTATAGGTTAAAAATATAAACTTGAAAGTTCCACAGCACTACTGGTAAAAAAAAAAAATAAGAAATTGTTTGCCAAATTTTTATAATGGGTTTGTGTAAGCCTTCTTTGTCTCAGTGGTGTAATGTGGATTTACTCAAGGGCCAAAGATCAGTTTTCGGCATGGATGTCCAAAAGAAGGTTTGAACTCCACTATATGACACTAGTAGGAAGCAGTCAAGAACAAGAAGTACTGAATCATCAGGAAAGAGTATGAACCAGAAGAAACAGCAACCATGGATAGGAATGGGGTGAAAACAAGAGTAGCAACTAGGTTATACAGCATTTCAACCAGTAGCCACAGAGGAACTGGTTGACTACAAGGATAACCAATGGCTGGCCATGGAAAGTTCTTTACAGTTATGTTTGGATAAAACAAAGCACTGCCTATCAACACAAAAAACATCATCACATCTGTAAAGCATAGTGTAAGGAGTTAATGATCTTGCATTACTTTGCTGCCTCAATGCCTCAATGGCTTACAGTCATTGAAGAAGTAATGACCTCCAAGCTATCAGGAAATTCTATAGCAGAATGTCAAGGCATCTGTCCGGGATCTAAAAACTCAACAGAAGTTGGGTCATGCAGCATGACAACAGTCTAGAAAGGCATAAATTAACATCGGAGTCATTAAAACAGAAGAAATGATGTGCTTTAAAATGGCCAAGTCCTGACCTCAGGGTCAGAGTCCTATTGTAATGCCAGTATTCTAATCAAAGCAATGGGACTCAAACATCTACATGAATTTAAACAGGTTTGTATAAAATAATGGGCCAAAAAAAAACTCCTAACTTCCAAATCTTTCTGATCAGCCTCAATGGAGAGTTGCTAACTATTTGTTTTTCCATCAATATCCTTAGTTGTCTTAACCATTTGATCAATTACAGATATAGTAATGAAATATGTGTGTGTTGTCTGGTAAATAAGATTAGCTTGCATTTATTATAGAGACAGATTGAAGATCACATCATATTGTAGGAGCCATTGATGCAGAAATCCAGACGTTCCCAAGGGTTCACAAATATGTTCTTACATCTCAAAATGGTGTAAGTACATATTTATTTACAAACATACTATATGCACTATATATATATATATATATATATATATATATATCTACATCATGTTGATATACAACTTTGGGAATTTCTGCATTCATAAGTTATAATATTGTGAATATATATATATATATATATATACACACGCACACCGTATATGTGTAATTTATGTAACTCTTATATAACTACAAATTACACAGAACTACATGCAACTCCCTGAGTATTTCAAGGCTGTCAGTCCCACTCTCTTGCTTCCTCATTTCTCTCACTGTCAAAACCTATCTCTGCCTCTTTCTGTCTGTTTGTGTATGTCTCTGTGCTCTGCCCGGGGCTTTGCATCTGTCTCTCTATATTTCTGTGTCACTGGCTCTGTACTGTATCATTTTGGTCTTGTTCCTATGTCACTCTACATGCTCTATGTATTTAGTTCATCTTAATTTTCTAGTAATTTCATCTTCCTTTTTTTTTTTTTTGTTATGTTTGCTATTTAGATCTTTTCTTGTCTTTTCCTCTCAATTAGTCGTTCTTTCTGCCTCTGGAAAGGCCGGCCTGTGCCCCTCTGTGCTAGAATTATCCCTGTATAGCGAGCTGGTCCCCAGCTGTTGTCTCCCAGGAGCACATACGGACCCCTGTATAATGTTCGGAACTGTCCTTCTACCCAAGCTCTGGGAGATCCTCCAGTCTAACAGATGTATCCTTGCTACATTGAGGGGAAAACACAGCTCACAGATGCTAGGGGTGGGCAATACAAACAGTGGGGTGACAGGAGAAATCTGGATCCCCTCACAATAAAACACAGCGGCTGTTCATTCTCAAATGTATAGAATAGGCGTCTAACCATGGCTGATAATACACAGGGGCATGCCGTGCTTTATCATACAACTACAGGGCATACTGTAATGACCAAAGGCATGTATACATCCCTTAACCATATATCATAGAGAAGGCTTTGCACGACGTATAAGGCTTACAGTGTGTTTATTACCTACTTTACATGTGGAAAATGCTGAGCAATGCATGTTCGTCTGTATCTCTTGCAGAATAACAGTAAATCTGCAGAACACATATATGCTCAGACAGACATATAAACTCCAGGCTACCCCATACCTCCCCCTCCCCCAGACCTGTCACTCCAGCTATAACAGCACCTCTCTGAAAAGGATGGAGTTACCATAGAAACGGCTATTCACCGCACGGAACCTGACATTTGCTGTCGTCGTGGCAACCAGCACTTAGAGGCACACGCCACTTGTACCTCGTTTCTTCAGTCTCTGTGTGTATGCATTTTGTGTAAAATCCACAGAAGCTGACACTCTATGACAGCGAGAAACAGTGAGGGGAATCCTTAGACATACATACACTTTTGATCAGCAAAAAAGAGACACGTTTATATACACAACACCATGAAAAAACGCACTGTCAGAGCAAAATATAAACAGAATCCAAGCGGAAGAATGGATAAAAGTAGCTACGTTACATAAATATTTTTCCCATTTTGCCCTATTTCCCAAAATGTACATTGAATTTCTATTTTTATTCTTATTTTTATTTATCTACGTTTTCTATTTGCTTTGTAAATGAGTAGCACACTCCCTCCCAGACAATACAGCTTAAAGGAGAAATTATCCGCATTATTTTGCTGTTATAACATTGTCTAACATAACAAGAACCATAATTTCATGTTTAAGAGTCCAAATTACCCAAATGATATGCCGCTACTGGTCTCTTGAGAACTATAGGTGTAAAATAATTAGTTGCTTTTTAGTAGTATTGTTATGTTATCCAGGCCATCCATGTGTTTCAATAAAGCAACTGTCTTGAATTAAAAAATTGCTCTAAATTATTGAAAATGATTGCACTTGGGCTGGATCATTTTTTTTGTAAAACAGTTTTGAGCAAAATTCACAGCTGACGTTCTGACTGAACCCTCCATTATTGTTATTCACCATTACTTGTTTTGAAAGTGCCAGGCTTAAGACAGAATATAATCTTAATTTTTAATACTCTTCTACTAGTAGGAGTTGTGAGGGCAGCGGTCTGTGAAGGCAAGTCAATGCTTCCCTGTAGCTGGCCATGAACAAGTTCAATATATTTTTAAAAATAATCTCTTCAATATGCTCTTGGTTTACATTTAGGCCACCTCCCTGCTAGATACACCAGGAAAAACTCCACAAGCCATCAGAGGCCTAAACACTTTTTTAGACACAGCAGTTCCATGCAAGAGTCTTAGAATGTCAGATTTCTTGGGCTACATCCATACCAGTGATTTAGGCTAGTGTGAATTGCAGTGGCAGGAATCTTATGATTCCTGCTGCGGCTTTGACCGGCTCGGTGTGGCCGCTGGCCCTGTTCACTATAATGACAGGTCGCTGGCCCTGCCGCTATTCATGGCTGTCCGCATAAAGTGCGTCCAGCAGCTGTCTCTGGCTACGCAGAGAGATGAATAGCTGTGACTGCCAGCTTACTGGCGTTCACTACTGAACAAAGGGGGGGGGTACTACTGAGCAGGGGGTGGTGGTGGGGAATGTACTACTGAGTGGAAACCATTGGGGTGGGGTGGATAGTGTACCACTGAGTGTGGGAGGGGGGAGTATAGAGTATATATAATGGATTGGTGCATGGGAGAGCAGAACCCTGGAGAGCTCCATTATGTGGTGGTAAGGTAGCCATTTGTTTTCCTTTCAGTGGGCCCCAGCTTAGGCCTGGTTTAGTCATGTAAGAGGAAAGGACTATGACAGTAGCTTTTGGCAGACTCAGAAAAGAAGATATCAAAAGATTCAGAACACTGTCAACCAAATACGTCATTGCAGGACAATTTGAGGCTTCTCACACCCTTGTAGGCCTTATACACAGTGAGGGCAGGTGCTTGGAATTGTTTCCTGCAGCTAGTTGAGCGTAAATCAGAGCAAGGAGGCGGAACCTCTGCTGTTTTGAGATACAAGTAAGAGAGATTGGTCCAGGAAGAAAAGTGCCCTTTGAGACCCCATATTATAGTTGTGTCACAGGTGAACCAGTTTAATTACCCATGGACTGTGAGGTTACAGTATATTCTGTTTCAGCCATATGGCCATTCACAACCTGATAGGCCCTGTGGTTGCAAGATGGCAATGAGTCCCCTAGCTGTAAAGGAGGAGTAGGTAGCCCAACCTCTTTTGTTCCACGATTTACAGTAAGCACTCTGATACAGGTGATTATTTATTAATCACTGCTACATGCCACTGATTTAGACCACAATGACAAAAACGGGTCTATTTTGAAAAAAATCAGCACTGGTTACTTAGTTTACATTTTGATGGTCTAATAGTAGATAATACAAAGAGTATAGTACTGATTATCAAATACGGAGGCAGAAGTTCTCTGGGAATGCATTAGGATAAACAAGATTTTTTCCCCTTTAAAGCAAAACTGACTGCATTTTGCAAAAAATTTTGAACATGCAAGCCATTTATCACAGAAGAGGCATGCAATATCTTTTCTGCAATAAAATACATCTACAGTACCTGACTGCTTGCTGTCTATAGAATGCAAACTGCTGAGACCGGCCATACATGGAGCAAATTTCTTTCCTGCAACCATGGGTTGCAGGAAAGAAATTTGCTTGATTCCCCCATCAACACAGACAGTGCTTACAAGGGAATCCCTCCTTCTGGGCCATTGTCTTCTCCCGGTGGGGGGGGGGGGGCATCCCTGCTGGGAGAAGACAGTGATTATCACTCATGGCTATAGCAGCTGTTAGTGATAATCTCAAGATTATGTGGTTGATTGTGCTCAAGTTGACCAAACAATTAACTTGGTACATTCAGCCTGCCCATTAACAGTTCAAATATCAGCCTTTTCCTGCTAAACCGGCCAAGATTTGAACCGTGTAAGGCCGGCCTTACAACGCCAGCACCATCCCTATGTGCCAGGATGACCGACTTCTGCACATATGAATGAGTTATGTGAGCCTGTGCTGGCCAATTAAGATACCCAGTACCCAGGTGGAAAGATGTCAGTGCTGGTGAGAGACACCTCGCATACTTCAGACCATTAGAGAGAAGGTAAATATAGTGCTTTTAGTCCTGCTTTAACTACAGCACAAAAAAGTCAAGTCATTCCGGAAGTTTAAAATGTGCAATAGGGCTGTGTAAATTCCAGAAATGGGTGGTGTATTTAGCTGCTTGCCAGCAACTATAGAGCTGCAAAATAAAGAAAACAAATACCCAAAACTTTTAAGATTTCCTTTGAAAAGTCTGACCACATTTTACACAACTGACACTACATACATTTTCTGTCTATGTTTCTATAACCTTATTCACGCCAAAATATTTCCTTTGCTGTGCAGGTTGTGGATTTAAAGTACTGAAACATCAGTTTCTATGCATTCCCATCAATGATAATATTCTTGCAGGTATGCCTCAGGTCAACTTTGACTTGTATTTTTCAGCTCATTAGTGAGAAAGGGGACCTTATCTATCAAACTTTTCAGGCATCCGATCTAGTACGGATGCAAAGTACAACTATGTATGTGTGTGTCGGGTGGGGTTTACCTTTTGGGGGCTGCATTTGTTTTTAAGGCCTGCTTCAAGTTTCCAAGATTTATTCTTGTATTTTTTCTGTCCTTTCTTCCTTCTATAGATTGAAAATTGTACAGCTATGTTTTCAAAGTTTTAAATATAATGCATAATGCAGTTCAGGCTATATGTTGCATATCAGGACTACCTGGGATGCCGTCCAAGGCTACCCACAAATATAAGATATCGGTCCTAGGAAATATGTAGTTTTGAGTCAACTGTTTGTTTATTTAAGAGAGATTATTCATATGAATGATATTTTGTTGATGAACGTCACCATAAAAAAAATATCTGCTGAGCTAAGATTTAAGAACAATATTCGAAGAATGTTTATCCAAAATGTAGACAAGACCTCAATAACTAAAATCTTATATAACCTTTAACATGTTTACATAATTGCAAAAGTGATTTTCAATCTTTTTAAATACACATCTTTCATTAAAATAATGCCTAGTGATCCTGTCGTAAAAGTTCTTGCTCAAGCACTTCCTGTTCCTGCCATCTCTCTCTCTCTCTGTCTCTTAACTGCTCTTCTATGTTGTCAACCTGTCACATGTGTTTCTGGTGGGTACTATAAGTAGACGTGCCAACATTCAATGTGCAGTCAAGTTCCACCATTAGGAATGACTTGCAGCCATTGCAAGTACATGTAGACAAACAGTAGTTACAAAGAAAACAGGGAAGATAAACAGCACCAACATACAAAAATGTAAAAAAAAAAATATTTTTCTAAAACAAAAAATATCATACACTTTTTTACGATACACAGGGGTTGAGTTACTAAAGGCTGCTCACTTTGCAAGGGAAGTTGCACATTGTAAAGGAATTTTCTCCAGAGCTTTCTCCAAATCCCAAATGCAACTTCACTTGCAAAGTGATCAGCCTAATTGCCTTTAGCATGGCTTTTTTTTTTCTCAGAGAATAGGTTCAGGAACTACACCTTTCCGAGTCACCCCTTTTTCTCCGCCCCTACCCACCTCCGAGCACCATTCCTTGATTCCACCCCCAACCCACCTCCCAGTTCTGGCTTTTTGGAGAATACAGAACCAAGCATCATTTTGTGGTGCTAAGTAATTTGTATGGAATTTGGTAATGATAACAAGAAAAGCAGTAAAATAGATCCCCTGCAACCAATAATAAAAGACCTCCCCAACAACAATGGACCACCCGCAACAAAATTCCCCACAGTAACAATAGACCCCTGGCAGCCACAACAGATCTCCCCGTGGCCAGCATCAATAGACTCTCCAGCAGCCACCAACAACAGACTCCTCCCACAACAGTAGATCTCTCCCAGCAACAACTGACCCGCCAGCAATATACTGTAAGACCAACCCTAGCAACAATAGGTCCCCCACCAGCAACAATAGACCACTTCAGCAACAATAGACCCCCCCTGCAAAAAGAGATTCCCTCCAGACTAGAATAGATCCCCCAGCAGCCAGCATCAATAGACCCTGCAGCACACCCCAGCACCCCTTGCCATTACATACATTCAGTCCTGAAGGTACCGGAACTGAATTCAGAAATCTGAATTTTATACAGTTAGGGTTTACATCTACTTTAACATAACTTAAAGTGGTTGTAAAGGCAGAAGGTTTTTTATCTGAATGCATTCTATGCATTCAGATAAAAAACCTTCTGTGTGCAGCAGCCCCTCTCAGCCCCCCTAAAACATACCCGAGCCCCATCTAGATCCAGCGACATTGCAGGAGTGTCTCAGCTGCCTGGGACTCCCCTCCTCATTGGCTGAGACAGCAGCATGGTGCCATTGGCTCCCGCTGCTATTAATCAAAGTCAGTCAGCTAATGAGGAGAGAAGGGGGGAGGGGCGAAGCTCCGTGTCTGAATGGATACATGGAGCTGTGGCTCTGCTCGGGTGCCCCCATAGCAAGCTGCTTGCTGTGGGGGCACTCAACAGGAGGGAGGTGCCAGGAGCACCAAAGAGGGACCCGAGAAGAGGAAATAAAAGCAACCAAGACTTTGGAGAATCGGAAGAATCAGTTAAATATTATCTGGCACCACTGCAGGTATATTTTGTGAACAAGTAAGGCAGAGGCAATGGATACTGCTTAAAAAGAAATCTTTTGGCTGTGAGCGCATTCACACACACTGTTTTATGTTTATTAATAGCCTTAGGCTAGCTTCTGTAATTCCGTCCCCGTTCAGATGTCCTATTTGTATAGGACTTACGCTTACACATCAAAAAGTTTATGGTACATCCTGTGGTCAAAAAAACATGTGTGGGCAAACCAGAGTGCTTTGTTAAAAAAAAAACACACTTAAAGCACCTGTATACTCCTTTAAGAGGAGTCGTATAAGTACAGTGGAAGGACCAGCACCACTGAGAACATTCTCCCCATCCTTCATTATTAGGGAGACATCAGCCCCATCTCTGGTCACCTTTGTCAAGCCAGACTTCATTATGCCTTTTCAGCTGGGCCTGCATGTAAGTTTGAGTCCTGAGTTATTCACTGACTGATGAGAGAACATAGGAACCAACACCAGCTGGAAAACTGCAGGCTGAAAATTCTTGTAGTGGATATATAAAGCTCTCTGAAGCCCCTGGAGGCTACTTTTTCATCTACCAACTCTTTAAATCTATAAACACTCATTGATTAAACAATTGTTAAGCACAGCCAGGTTCTAATACAAAGGTATTGAAAAAATCAAGCTAGCTTGATAAACCAGAGACTGTCTTCTGCAATATTCATAAGTAATACATATAAACCTGACGTACAGCTGTGAAACTTATACTAAACCGAAGGCTGATCCCCCAAAAAAAACAAAAAAAAATCCATCTATGGTTAGCTTAAAGTGATACTAAACACACATTGTTTAATTTACATCATGCCTTCTCTTTATCTGAATGATGGCACTGTATTTCTTTTAATTAAAAAAACCCCAAAAAGTACCATTTTCGTAACCAATATACAGCTGTCATGTGACCCAACTCTTTCCCAGTTTGTCTGCAGGTAACCATCAGCTAGAGGAGCTTCTAGTCCTCTGCTGCTGGTCATATGTTCATTATTTTTGTGCAAAAACATGGTGTGGGGTTGACCGCAGAGAAGGATAGGCTCTGTCAGAACCAATTAAAAACCATGTCTTGCCAAAAACGACTTGAAAAAGGGCAAGGTCACAGCTTTATTGACATTTTTAGCTATAGCAAATAACCAGTGCCAGTCACAGTTATAGTGTGAGCACACATAAACAATAACCTGACATAGTCTAATAGGCCTGTCTCTACCATCACTGCCAGACAGGCTAAATTAGACTGACCAAAAATTCAATGTCCAATAATGGGCATAACCCATTAAAGCAATGTAAATTGCTGCCAAGGTCCATACCCCAATAAAGCTGTGACAAATTACAGCAGAGCAGGCAGGTGGGTGGGCAGGTGGAACGCAAGGTGTGCTGGGCCACGCTCGCTTGGAAAGCATGCCGACACTGCAGAGTCGCAGCTTCCTCGGAGCAGTAGGAATCGTTTGCATTTGCTGTAATGCTGTAACACTATTGTGGATTGGCAAATAAAGCCTGCGAAGTTGGAAACAAGCTGCACTAGGAGAGGTTTCTTCTTTTTCCTGGAGGTAAAGAAACATCAGTGAGGACCCAAGGTCGGGCAATAGACCGCAAGCGCGATTTGACTTCTCTTTGTCATAAGACAAGCGAGTCAATGAGGTCCTGTAAGTAGGGACCTTATCCTTACCTTTGCACATGGTGGTTGGCACCTTTTGAAGAACAAGCACTTTGGAGGAGTATTCCCCCATGCACGGACATTTTGTGGATGCAAGAATTGTAATACGAATTGGATTGCACTTTATATACAACACTGGAAGTTTTTCTAACACTTATTAATTTGCACAAGGACATTTAACTTTGCACAAACATAGTTTTGTGATTAACATCATTATCCATTGCACAGTAATCTGGAACTTTGTGATTAATGATTTATTGATATATAATTATGATGATGATGTATGGATTTGAACATGATGCATTGCACAGATTGAGACACATGTATAGTAGCACATAAGCACTTTTATTTGGATATATTGCACAATTTCAAACACAGGATTGGATAGAAGGAGAATGGTATATATGCACTTATAAGTGGTGGAAACCTATCTGGGTAAAGGCGAGTCACTTATACACCTAGCAGGCATAGGTGTATCACTTTAATAGCAAGCGCTGTTAACACAGGATTATATCCTAGTGCACATTTTAATCAGATGACTGTACCTCTCCATATATCCCATTGCCAGGTGTCAACTGTAATCCCTGTCCTTACAACGATCACTGGCTAACCATACCGCGCCAGCATACACTGGAGCTATCAACCCGCACCTCTGTGGAACACACGCTCCACCTGTAAACACGGAAGTGTAGGCAGATCTGCGTTTCACCAACCGCTACAGCACCTCTGGGTCACAGGCGGTGTTGCATTCCATAGCACCAGGAGGCCGGATTCACATGGGTGATGTGAGGTGTGGGACCGGACCTAGTCTATTAACCCCCGCCTAGCCTTGTCTTCACCAGGGGAACAGTTCTTTAGAAAGCAATTAGTGTGTGTGTATATATATATATATATATATGTGTGTGGGGTAGGTCACTCAGTCTTTAGATTCTGAGGAAGAGAGTTCTCCATGGAAACGCTTCAGCCTGGCCGCAACTGACACAGTCTGGTCTCCCTGCATGTGTGAAGCATCCCAGTAGTCCTGGAGGCGTTTTGTTCATACTGTGGTCTTTGACATGCCTTTTTATCATCTATGTTTGTGAGTATATTTTTGTCATTTTTGACTCTCAAATAAACGTTAATGGAATTGCACTAGGTCGGTGCCCTTTTCTTGTTTTTTCATTGTCTCTTAGTAATTTTGGATACCCATGGTCCTGAGAGGGGCAGCAAGACCTAGAGTGCAGATAAGGAAGAATTCTACTTGTACTGTTACATCTCTCTTCTGAGGCAAATATACCTGAGCACAGGAGGATTACTTTGGATTTTTATTTTATTTTTTTATTGCCCACTGAATAGCCATGCTTCCATCAGTCAAGGTTCCCCCTAAGGGATTCGAGGGGCCTTTAATCTAGGGGTAAGGTTCTGTCAATAACAGCCTGTTTTACACCCCTCCAGCATGTGTCTATAGTTTGTATGTGCTTAGAATTACAGGGAGGTGAGGCCTTTATCAATCAACATGTAATATTCCACCCCAATAGTGTAGAACTGTTTTGTAGGCATGGAGCAGGAGGGAGGGGGTGGGCTGTCATTTACCAGGGTGTATACACCCACATGTGTCACTCTATAGTCACATGGGCTGCACAGATAAGAAAAAGGGGGTAATGAATGTCTTAGCAGGGAACTGATACTGGAGCATGCTGAGTATTTGACAATAGCTGGTCTACACAATCTCAGGCTGCAGTGAGGACACAGACAAGGCAGAAGGGACAGTGAACAGCAGGATCAACCAGTTTTTTTGCAGAATACAGAAAACGAATCTCATAGTAACTGAATGAGTATGAACAGCATGTGATACAGAATGTTCGGACAGTTTTTAATGATGTAGGATTAATGACACTTTAGGGCTGGGAGCCGAGCAATCACACTACCACTGATTAGTTAGCTCTCAGTCTAGTGGCAGCAGAAAAGCTCTCCACTCTGCTCCTTCAATGCTCACTGGAGCTCCAGGGTGTGGGGGTGGGCTGGTTGTAGCTCTCAGCCACAACCCGAAAGGCGGAGCCAGCTGTCAATCAGACAAAAAGGGTGGATCCTGACAATATTGCCAGGATCCTTCCTTTACTCAGCGCAGCTTTGCCCTGTCAGCTGAATTTGGGTCACAGGAGAAGAAAATAAAATGTATTCCTGTGGCCAAAAGAGAAGTATGTTCAAAAAAATGTTTGGCCATACTTCTCTTTTTAAGACTGGATGCACATGCTTAACAATACTTTGGAATGGTAGTAATGAGTTAAATATGTGTTTTCAAAATGTTTCCTTCTTAATGCACATTATGTTTTATATTTCTTTTTTTACAGTGATATGAGGAGAAGTATAGTATATACAGTAAACCGCTGGCAACAAAAGTAAGTACAGCCCTAAGTGAATATGTCCAAATTGGGCCCAATTAGCCATTTTCCCTCCCCGAAGTCATGTGACTCGTTAGTGTTACATGGTCTCAGGTGTGAATGGGAAGCAGGTGTGTTAAATTTGGTGTTATCACTCTCACTCTTTCATACTGGTCACTGGAAGTTCAACGTGGCACCTCATGCAAAGAATTCTCTAAGGATCTGAAAAAAAAGAATTGTTGCTCTACATAAAGATGGCTAAGGCTATAAGAAGATTGCGAAGACCCTGAAACTGAGCTGCAGCATGGTGGCCAAGACCATACAGCGGTTTAACAGGGTAGGTTCCACTCAGATAAGACCTCGCCATGGTCGACCGAAGAGGTTAAGTGCAAGTGCTCAGCGCCATATCCAGAGGTTGTCTTTGGGAAACAGATGTATGAGTGCTGCCAGCATTGCTGCAGAAGGAAGCCTCTTCTAAAGATGATGCACAAGAAAGCCCGCAAACAGTTTGCTGAAGACAAGCTGACTAAGGACATGGCTTGCTGGAACCATGTCCTGTGGTCTGAGACCAAGATAAACGTATTTGGTTCAGATGGTGTCAAGCGTGTGTGATGGCAACCAGGTGAGGAGTACAAAGCGAGTCTTGCCTACAGTTAAGCATGGTGGTGGGAGTATCATGGCCTGTGGCTGCATGAGTGCTGCCAGCACTGGGGAGCTACAGGTAATTGAGGAACCATAAATGCCAACATGTACTGTGACATACTGAAGCAGAGACTGATCCCCTCCCTTCGGAGACTGGACCACAGGGCAGTATTCCAACATAACAACCCCAAAGACACTTCCAAGATGACCACTGCCTTGCTAAAGAAGCTGAGGGTAAAGGTGATGGACTGGCCAGGTATGTCTCCAGACCTAAAACCTATTGAGCATCTGGTGGGGCATCCTCAAAGGGAAGGTGGAGGAGTGCAAGGTCTCTAACATCCACCATCTCCGTGAAGTCATCATGGAGGAGTGGAAGAGGACTTCAGTGGCAACTTGTGAAGCTCTGGTGAACTCCATGCCCAGGAGGGTTAAGGCAGTGCTGGAAAATAATGGTGGGCAAACAAAATATTGACACTTTGGACCCAATTTGGACATTGTCACTTAGGGGTGTACTCACTTTTGTTGCCAGCAGTTTAGACATTAGTCGCTGTGTGTTGAGTTATTTTGAGGGGACAGCAAATTTACACTGTTATACAAGCTGTACACTCACTACTTTACATTGTAGCAAAGTGTCATATCTTCAGTGTTGTCACATGAAAAGATACAATAAAATATTTACAAAAATGGGAGGAGTGTACTCATTTTTGTGAGATACTGTACATGAATAGTTTTACAGGGCATTGGTGGATATCACTGGTACCAATCACAGAGTAATACGTAGTTATATAATACATTACAATAAGGCAAACAGTATCACTTAGATCAGGGATATGCAATTAGCTGACCTCCAGCTGTTGCAAAACTGCAAGTCCCATCATGCTTCTGCCTCTGGGTGTCATGTTTGTGGCTGTCAGAGTCTCGCTATGCCTCATGGGACTTGTAGTTCTGCAACATCTGGAGGTCCGCTAATTGCATATCCCTGACTTAGATGTTGTCAGGAGGGACTACACATAGGGCAGGCTGGTTCTTTAGCAGTAGAGACGGGTGAAGTTGAGTAACCATTTTGCCGGCATTTTGGCAAGGTGAAATTAAAGTGTATCTAAAGGAAATATAATATATTGCAGCATACAGTCCTTAGATGTGGTGACTGCATTAGGTTTTTTTATTAAGGCTATTTTTCCTTAATTTTCACTTGATGATTTTGCCAGTTACACTTTTCCTGTCTTAGGGAGAGAATGCTTACTTGCTTGTTTTGTATCTATGGAGGAGCAGCATTATCGCTCTAACACAAGAAGTGTACAAAGACTACAGAACACATTCCCCTCCCTTATGTATATGCCATAGCATGTCCTGATAGCATTGCTTGTGAATACTGCAGAGTGCACAGAACAGTACTGGAGCATTTGACAGGATCAACTAGTGTTGCGCCCATGCCAATACAAAGCATTTGCACAAGTATTTGTACTCGTGCAAATGCTCAGATTCTAAAACTGATACCTTCAAGTCCAAAGACTGTAACTGCCACCTTTATGGAGAGGGATGCAGGAGGACATCGTGCGAGGGCGCAGCAGTGTGAAATGTGACATCCGGACTACAGAAGCTCTGGCATGTGCTCTACCGCTATACCACAAGGGCAGAGGCAGGTGAAATGGGTGTTATGTGTAAAAAATTCATGCATCCAAGAGCAATAAATGAGTTTAAATTTTCCGGCCTACCACTACACCACTAGGGTAGAGGTATAGCAAATAGGTGTAGTGAAGTAAATAAGTTAAAAAAAAAAAAAATTAATTATTTATTTCTAAACATGTTCTTTGAGCTTTCACAACTTTGTGACCAGCAAATAAAAATGTTTTATTTGTTTCATAATGTCTTTTGAGTTATAAGTCTTCATTGCTATATAAATACAGTAATAATTTTTCATTAGTGTAAAAAACATGACACATGACACCAAAAATAGGTATCAGTAATTGGTATCGGCGAGTATTCGTACTCAATCTTAAATAACTTGTATCGGTGCATCCCTAGGATCAACATATTCTATAATCTATCCTACTTCTATTCTGTCCTGGTTCTGTTCCTGGTTCTAGATCTGTTCTTGTACCAAAAGTTAGATCCTCATTAGCCTAACTATTTTAATACATAGACAGCAGGCAAAAAAAATGAAAGCAATGTTACAAATTTGACAATCAAATATGCAAAAAAGAAAAAAAAAACATAAATACAAAGAACACTAATCAAACTCCAAATATAGCCTCTAAATAAAGGAAAAATGTTTAAAAAGTAGACTTTTTCCTTTAGGCACATTTTGCAAAATGTATATTTCAATTCTGCACACTCTTCAATTTCTTGTTAACTTGCCATAACACATTTCAAATATATGGTGCTTATAGGTACTATATTTTCAACCAGCTGTTTTTTATATTTTTGCTCTTGTAATGGTCAGTGACAACCTAACGCATAATTTCCTTCCCCAAAAGTAGAACATAATAGTACAACAGATGCAATAGCCTAAAGCATATTTTCTATGTACATTCTGTTTATTATGGAATTCACTGGTAAAGATTCAAATGCATAGCAGATTGCATACAAAACAGGAAAAAAAAAGATTAAAAACACGGGATAAAAAAAGAAAGACAGAGCACACATAAGGCGACAGCTACAGATCATTATAAAGTACTGGAGATCCAGTAAATCTATCAGTCAGTGTTAATCATTTACAATCTGTGACAGTGCAGTCAAAGACAAGGTGTACTTGAACGATTGCTCTGTCTGCCTATTTATTCATCAATACACACAGACCTTGTCTATTTGATTGTAAGCACAAGGGACCTTTGATTATGTCTCCCAGTATATAGCATAAGAGATGCTATAGGACATTTTTGAGCAATTCAATGGTGTCCTAGGAAGATAAGGAAGCTAAATGAGAAGGCTTCTGTACACAAAGCACTATGCATGAGTGCCAAGTGTTCTCTGTTCTGCACTGACGTATCACGCCTATGTATACTGCCAGACACACTCCCCAAGGGTTTATTGAATCCTACAAGCACTCCAGCTCAGCTCCAACAACTCCGTCACAAATGAAGTCAAAAACAATTGGGGGCACTAAAAGTCCTTTTTTGCCTTAACCATACCGATTCTTTTTCCACAACCTCCAATGTATGTAATACATTCTAGAATACAGTTAACATTGGATCAATAATATTAGAAAAATATCAGAATACCTAAATCATATGTTTTGGTCCTTTTTTTCTAATTAAGGCATAAGATAAAGTGTGTACATGTTCTGGGCATGGCAAGAAGAGCTATAGTATGCCATAAAAGTAGAACTATAGGCAAAACTTATTTTTTCATTTTGTACAGAGAATGGGAGGGTTATAACCCATGTCAGATTTTTCTTTGTCATTTGTGTCCCATTGCAGAGATTTACCTACACTTCCTGTCCCATCGCCAAACAGGAAGTAAGGGGAAATCCCTGCAAATGAAGTAAATTCCTTGGGGACTTCCAGGTCACCAGAACTAGTGTACCCATTACTTTTCTGGGGACAACCCAAAATTTGGGGTTTTCTTTTACTCTCACTTTCAATGATAATGGTAAACAGGACAAATAGAGAGGGTGAGTCTCCTTAAATGGGGCACAGATAGCAATGAAAACTGACAGGTGTTCTAATCCCTCTCCACTCCAAAACTAAAAAAAAAAAAAAAAGTTTTGCCTTTAGTTATACTTTAAGCCAAATATTTTTTTACAGGAGTTTGCTGGTAAGTTTGCTGGTAAGATTTTATGATCGTTTCTATTACTTCGAGGAATACATTTTAAAGCTTAGCGCCAGACTTTTTTTTTCTTCTTATGGAAGGAAGGATCAGAATCTCAGATTTATTTTTTACTGTTGTCTATGTCCCTATCTGGTAGATTGTTCCTTACTTCCTGTTTATTTGGGATGTCCAAATATTGGAACCTCTGGCAATTTTTAGCTTTGCCTGCATCCGCATAGATAGGTAGATTTCTCCTTACTTTCTGTTTATTTCATGTATTTAAGACAGAATAGGAAGTGAGAGAGAACATCCCGACATCCTGTGTATTTGTTGAATGTCAGACAGAACAGGAAGTGAGGCGGATTCTCCCAACGGGGACACAGATAGCAAAAAAAATGTAGAGTGGGGATGGATTTTGGACAGGAATAGGCACCCTGGAGAGATGGAAATCTACCTCTCAACATGGAACAGCAAGGGAGAAATCAAAGGTCAGCAGGGAGCGCACACTTTTTTAAGGTGATAACCTAGCAAGGCCTTTTTAAAAATTAAGGCCAGTATAATAAATAGAGTCAAACCAGTGATCATCTCACCCCACTCAGGCCACCCCGCACCTCTGATACATCCAGCCTTTCACTGTATCCCTTCCTGCCATCCTTTTCACTTTACAGCTCATTTTGGTTACCCAGGAAGAGGTTGTCATAGCAAGGCAGTGCATCCACAAGCAGTCACTAAGGTGGGGGTGATTTAGTCCTTTCCTTCCCTCTGACCAATCAAAGCCCTTCCTGGAAAAGGAGAAAGAGCAACCCACACCTGCACTTGCCACTCCGGCTGCTAGCTGACAGGAGTACTGATTCTTTCAGAACTACTCTGGTCAGCTGGGTGGTACAGATAGCAAAACCCAGTGGCGATCCACTCATCACATGGCTGTGCTCAACAGGTATATTGCGAATGACCTGTAGTCAACCCCCAGTTTAGAACCCCTATCTACATTTTTTTACTGTCTGTGTCCCCTTTAGACAGATCCCTGCTCACTACCCCGTCCAAAATAAGTGTGTCACACTGAAAAGAAATAGGATATGGTTACTTTAGGCTTAAAGTCATTTGCCAGATCTTCTGGCCATTATGGGAACACAGGGACAGTGACGTCCCTGTAATGCCTCATGCACATATACTTCTGAACTCCAAATAAGCCATGAGATGGCTTTTGTGTTCCCAGGTGTCCAGTTTAGATGTGTCTACCACAGCAACAACTGATGCTTTGCTCAGTGCTAGAATGGAACTCAGGCACTGCTATATTATTTTTAGTAAAGTCAATTCTAAAAATCTCCTCTAGTGCCAGCACTGCTGGCCTGGATCCACAGTCTATCGACCACTTGACTAAATCTTTTGCAATAAACAACGCATACAAACACACACACTAGAGAGGACGCAAACCTCCACTTTGCTGTTGCCTTGAGAAAATATTACATTTGTACAGCGCTGTAAGTTTTACCATGTGTTTTGCAAAAAGGTATGGGGCCTGCTAATGAGATCTTTGCCTGGGGCTCATTGATGTTTTGAAGCTGCCCTAGTAGGTTTTCCTGCCATTATGACTCATGATGGTGTTTGATCACAATATATCTACAATATCCCTTTTGTGTGTAAAAAAAAAATTAACCGAGTTTGTCACAGGAATGTGCATGAGAATTTCCAGCGGTGTGGTGGCCATGGACAGGATTGATAATCTAGAGAGGCATGATTAGTAGGAGATTTGATAAGTAATACAGTAAAAGATAGAGGCAGGAAGATGTAAGATAAGGTAAGGCATGCTGTCAATCTCCTCTGGAAGGGTGAATTTGCCCAGAATACATAACACAGCTGGTTGGCTGCCACATCCTGCTTCTAAGTCTGCTTTTACCTGTCTTTTCTTCTCCATAAGCTAAATATACTTCTAAAAATAACTGGAGAACTGTGAATTCGACTAAATATTTGGAGATCTTGAAACCTAAAAATGACAGGTGTATTAATGTTAATCTACAATACAATATAATGTATGGGTCCCTAGCGTTCAGCGGGACCCCATGGGAGGGCTCAAAGGGGCCAGGTTTGTTTCCATCCCTCCCTCTTGTGTTTCAGGTTACTACTGGCTATGGCCACGCCGTTCTGCACAGCAACCAGGTGCAGGATTGGAGAGAAAGGCCGGGCTGTGGCTCCCGTGCATCAGGAGCTGATTTAAGGACCGGCGTGTACTCCAGGCTTCAGGCGCCACGGGGTGTAGAAGAAGCAGTGACCCCCACCCTCCCTCCCTCTTTTCAAAGGCTTATGAACTGTCATGGTGTTTTCCAGTGGGGAGTAGTCGTCCAGGATAGTCTGGATGGACACCGTGTCTTGTATTACTGTTATGTGGTTAATAGCCAGAATGGCTTCATTTCATTTAAAATTATTCTAAAATGTTTAAGGTTACCCCGTGGGTTGAACACCGTGGCCAAAAAAAATTGTTAAACCACCAAAGATTGAATAGTGGTTATTTGAGTAATTTTGTATCTGCCTCGTTATTTGGATCATTTGGCTCCCCTTGTGCCATCCCATGAAATTACAGAATATTCAGATTCTTAATAATCTGAAAAATGATTGGTCGTATTCAACAAAGTAGTGGCAAAGAGAGATCATTACATCTGCAATTGGATTCAAATAGCCCACACCTGTTTTTGTGCCAAATGCGGCCTTCTATTAGCCTCAATATTTTACATTTTTTTCACCTATGGTATTGAAAATGTAAAATAAACATTTTAAAGCAACAGTGAAAAAAATTACAATAAAAAAACTCTTGTAAAATGGAAAAAAAAAAACCACAAATACACAGGACAGTAAATTAAATAGCATAATCTACCGTAAAATACACTCTCCCCAAAAAAATATACTCACTAAATAAAATTAAAAAAAAAACTTTTTTACTTTTTTTCAAACAGATTTTACCTAAGTAGCTCTTTGAGCAAAACTGAGAGCTTTGGCAAAATTTCAGATACAGCCAAATTGGTAAATGTTGCGGCTAAATCACTCCGCTCAGCCCTAATTAGGATCATGAATGATTAGACCAGTAGTGGCTCATTAAGGACTTGATCACGCATTCATTAATTCATTGTGTTTTCAGACACATTGAACTGCAGATTTGAAGAACCTTTTCCAAATGATTCGAAATCTACTTTTCTATCAAAACACTGGAAAATGGAGCTAAGTGCATGCAACGGTATCTGGTATGAACAAGTCCTAAGTCCTCTGCTTTTAAGTTTATGTTGGTGAAAAATAAAAACATATGCAGTAGATCTCTGTAATGCATGCACATTTCCCCATGTTGTATTTGACCTTTTGCTGGCCTTCCACTGGACATATACAGCCAGTCCACTTCCTTATCGATCCAGGAGGATGTACTGAAATGTCCTCCAGGAACAGTGCTCATGTGTGTGCACAGTCCTGTGATCACCTGGTTATTGGACATAGAGGATCACAGGCAAAAGGTACACCGTCAATGAAAGTGGCTCTGTATCATGTGATTGCTGTGTCCAATCACAGCATCACAGAGTGTATGATTTGTAAATTTAATGTATCCAGTACACGGTTACCAAGCTCCATATTTACTCATGTAACCCCCTCAGTGCAATGCATGTTTCTTCATTTCCAAAAACCTCTGGTAAAAAAAAGTAACCTTCTTGGGGTGTCTGCATTCAAAAAAAGCATGGAATTATTTGCCAAGTTTTAAAACATAAAGTAAGGTCTATAGCAAGGATATGCAATTAGCGGACCTCCAGCTGTTGCAAAACTACAAGTCCCATCATGCCTCTGCCTCTGGGTGTTATGCTTGTGGCTATCAGAGTCTTGCTATGCCTCATGGGATTTGTAGTTCTGCAACATCTGGAGGTCCGCTAATTGCATATCTCTGGTCTATAGTAATAAATAAAAAGCACAGTGGTTTTTAATACCGCTAAAAGAAAGCTCTATCTTTCTCAAAATAATTATATAAAATTCATATTGATACAGTGTTGCAGGACTGAGCAATTGTCAGTCAAAATATCACAGCGCTGCAAACTGAAAAATGGCCTGGTAATGAAGGGATGAAACATGCAAATACTGAGGTTGTTAAAGATTCTTCAAATACATATAAATGCCTGTTGATCTGCCAAAAAAAGCACTCAGCTCCCTAATTCCTATTGTGGGCTAACAACACACAATATTTTTATGGACTGAGTGGTATTAGCCCTGCCCAATTGTCTTCTGCTAAACCACTGAATCCCTCCTCCTCATTTAAACAACAAAGAGAAAAGAGTAAATGTTCTGTAGTGCAAAATAGGAACCGGGATGGCTAATTACCCTCCTTAAAATAACACAGGAAGCGCTTTAATGGTATATTTAACAGATCAAAGGATAGCAAATGCAGTATGATAAGCTCATTGTAAGGCTTCATGCACAGAGGACATTAAAAAAACATCCTAAAAACATCAGTAGCTTATCAGTGATTTTTTCAGCTTTTATTAGCGTTATATTACTGGCGTTTTTGCGCATTTTTAAAGGGCCATCGTTTTTTTTTTCCTCAATTGATCTAAAACGTCGTTTTTACAGCTGAAAAATGTCTCTCAGAACCTACTAGTCTTGGGTTTTTTTTACAGCTCAAAAATATTCCTGCCAAAAACAGCTGATAACAGCCTATGTGTGCATGAACACCTAGGATGACATGATGGAGGGTTTATTGACTGTAGGAAAAAACATCTGCAGCTGAAAACAGCTGCTGTAATACAGTCAAAAAACGTCCTGTGTGCATGAGGCCTTAGAATGAAATGAAAAGAATATTTACTAAAATCCCAAAAAAAGGCATTGATGCACTAAAATAGGGTAGTAGTCATTAGTAGTGATGGGAGAATCGGCTTGGGTTCAATTCTTAGGCTTGTTCAGCAAAGACAGCCAAAACAACTGCAAATTGAAAACGTTAATGCAAACTCCATTCGAGGCAATAGGATGCACATCTTGAAAATCAATTCTCTTCATTTTCAAAGCTGTTAGGCAAGGGATTTTCGTACAAAGGGCATGGAAAGCTGGGCACTGCCAAGGGAAACATGTACCAATGAGAAAAAAAATACAGTTCAGTGGGGAGCAGCACTTTAATAAGGCTTAAAGTGTAAGGCAAGGGATTAGAACACCTGTCAGGATTTTATTGTTGTCTCCGTTAGAGAAATTCACCCTCTTTACCTGTCCAGTTTGCTGTTATCATTGACAGTAAAACAGTAATAAGGGGGAAATCTTCCAATAGGGTTACTACAATAGTTATGGTGACCCTGGTGATCCCCTGGGATTCCCTCACTTTGGAGGAATTTTCCCGCACTTCCTGTGTGCTATGACACAGGAAGTGATGGGAAATCTCCCCTATGGGACACAGATGTAAAAAAAACTTGACAGGAGTTTTACGTTCCCATACTCTATCCAAAATGAAAAAAAAAATGCTTTTAGTTTAAAGCAAAACATTAAAACGCCACAATTCTATTAAATTCCGTGTCTTTGGATCACCCAATCCTGTCTGTGACATGGTACATCTGTATGCATACCTCCCAACTTTCTGAGATGGGAATGAGGGACACTTAGCAAAAGTATGTAGGCTTAGGAAACACCCCCTGCCACGCCCCCTTAACGGAGAATTGTACAAGAAAAAGATTAGTTAAACCCACAAGTGCTTTTTTATTTACCACTTCTATTCCTTTATGTTGGCTTTTTAAATGTACAAATGCAGCAATTTAGACATTGGATGAAAGGTTTAGCATTGTAAAACACTTTTTGATGGATACATAGTGCATTTTATATATAGGTATATGCATCAGACCAAAATGAGGGACAAATGAAGAGCAATGAGGGACAGAGGAACATTGTTCCAAATCAGGGACAGTCCCTCGAAATCAGGGACAGTTGGGAGCTATGTGTATGATGTACTAAATTAAGGCCAGTTTCACACGGCCGTTACCGTAAACGGACTCAGTTTGCTCAGCGGGGATTGCTCCGCTGATCCCCGCTGAGCCGACAGATGACGGATCCGAGATGGATCCGTCAGAGCCCCTGCTCTCCGCTATGGCAAATCGGATGACAACGGATCCGCCTGTCCGTTGTCATCTGATCCGATGACGGATGGAAATATGGGGTTTTCTTCCGTCACACTTTTCGTAAGCAAAACGGATTGGAGAGCGACGGGTGTCAGCGGTCCGGCGCTCCATAGGACTATGGAGGCTCCGTTCAGGTCCGCCTGAAAAAACTGACAGGCGCACCTGAACGGAACTTCCGTGTGAAAGGGGCCTTAAAAAAAATACCATTTGCCACTAAATTACATTTCCAGGCCAGCTTTGTCTTGTTTGTAAACAAAGCCATTTTCAATGCTATTAGGCAAGGGATTGTCAAACAGAGGGATGAGCTGGGTACTGCCCTGGGGGACATGCACCAATGCGAAAAAAAACCCATCAGGGAGCAGCTCTTTTAATGAGGTTTATAGTAAAACATACATTTTGTTTTAAATAGCATTTTTAGGGGGTTGCCTTAAAGGAGAAGTACAGCCAAAGCTCGTTTGGCTGTACTTCGTTCTGCACTCCTGTGACCGTTTTCAGCAAACAGCTGGTTGAAATGCGATGTCTGCTGACGTCGTAGAGCTGGTCCAGGCTCAGCAAGATCGCGACACTGGAGTCGGGATCCGCCCACATGCCTGGACTGGCACCCAGCTCATCCTCTCAGCGAGCTGCTGAGAGGCTGAGCTGGCCGCTCCCACCCTCTCCACAGCTCAGTGCTTAAGTGAGCGAGGAGAGGCAGAGCAGAGAGCAGTGACTGACAGTCAGCAGCTCTCTGCTGGGGAGCTGTCAGAACTGAGCGATCAGTGGTGTTAGATCTTTGGGTTCTCAGTGTTAGAACCAGTGGGGGACAGATGCTGCATCGGACCGATGCTGCATCCACCTAGGTAAATATAAGTCTGCAAAAACCCCAAACCCCATACTTCTCTTTTAAACTTACATATGAAATTGCATACCTGTACGATGTACTAAAGCAAAAGTGATATTTACAAAGAAAAAAAATTTAAATTGCTGCCAAATGATATTTCTCATTCTGTTTGTTAAAAAAGCGGCTAAGATTCCCCTATCTTAGATGAGGGTCTGAAATGGATTGTAAGGGGAGAACTGACAAAAAGGAAAAAAAATGAACTGGGGTTCCCTGTGAAAATTCATACCAGACCCTTATTCTTCATGAGGGTCTGGTATAGGTTTTAATAGAGACCCTACACAAAAAAAAAAAACATTTTGGGCTCCCCCAAAAATCAATACTCCAAAGTCCTAAATGGGGATAGCCCATGCAAAAAAAAGTATAGGGTCCCCCCAAAATCCATACCTAATAAAGCCCTTAGTATAGGGCCCATAGTATAGGGTCCCACCTATCTGACTAAGTATCTGGTTACCCATACTCCCACGCGCTTACTCCGCTCTTCAAAGAATAGAAATTTACATCTCCCCACAGTCACCTTAAAATCTTTTGGATATCATGCATTCTGCCATGCAGCACCCACAATATGGAACTCACTGCATTTCAATCTCCAAGAAGCACCCTGTCTGGAAGTTTTTGAAAACAGCCTTGTCAGTCACACCTGCTAGGAATGTAGATCTGTGTCAATCATGATGACTAGCACTCTCCAAGCCACCAAAAACAAAACATGCTGAAATATGAACATGACTATATGTGGTCCATGATAACACCCAGGACCCTATTCCCTTTGTTTACATTCAGCTGTCAGGCTATGAGATGTAATTTGCAGGGAGAGTCCTTCGGGTGCATGGTCCTTCAGTCCATCAGTGCATAGTGTCAGCGTTGTTGATTGTGGCTGATGTGGCTCTACATCGCTGGATGACGTAATTAACAATAGATTTACATCATGGGACATGTATTGTTTAATGAAAAAACTTTGCAATGGCATTTACTTTTTTTTGTGAAAAGGGTAACCAGGGGTACTATGTATCCCTTACTGATTCATTTGGGGGCATATATCTAAGGGTTTACTTATTTTTAAGTCCCTCCATGAAGACCACTACATCCACCAGGCCATGGAAGTGGGAAAGAGACCCTTGTCTCCATCAACATAGGCACTGATGCTTTACCAAGGTATACGTGTGGCCTGGTATGCTTCTGATAAGGGTTTGGTATAGATTTTGTATAACCAATGACTGTGCAGTTGCCAGCATCCTAGTTACCAATAACCCCATTAATTGGTAGGCTGCAGATGGCCAATCTGCACACTGTCTTTGGTGGCCAGGATGCAGGCAGCCTCCAGTGTTCTAGAAACCAACTAGAGGGTAGGGGGTGGGGTCAGATGCATGAAACCGCCTTGTTTTTTGCCAATGAAAACTAGGCAGGCTCTAATTGGCCAAGGTGGAAATGAGGGGCAGTTGATCTCCTGATCTGCACCTCATCCAATCAGAGCCTGCCTAGTATTTATTGACAAAAATAAAAGGCAGTTACAGGCGGTCCCCTAGTTACAAACATCCGACTTACAAACGACTCCTACTTAAAAATGAGGGGAGAGAACAGAAGGTGAGAAGAAATCTACCCATAGAAAGGGAAATTCACTCCTGTAAGTGTTTTCATAGGAAAAAGGTGTCTCCAATGAAGCTTTACAACCAATCCTTTTTCCACAACAATCCAAAATTTTCAAAATTCAATTTTCATAGGGTCAGAAAGTGAGGTGAAATCTTCTCAACAGGGGCACAGACAGCAAAACAAACATTACAGGGGTGTTACCCCTTCCCTATGCTATCCAAAAAACTTAAAAAATATTTTTTTGGCTGGAGTTACACTTAAAAAAATGTACCTGGGAAGTCACTCCTGCCCCTTTGAAAGATGACACACCTTACAGTATGTAGCCAATATTACCACAATGCATTGTGGTGTCCCCTGGTGTCTACTTCATCTGAGCCAAGGCTATGATAGACCTGCTCTCAGCTGGAGACTGGACAGTGAAAGGAAAAGCAGCACAGTGATGAGCTCATCACTCTGTCACTCTGCTCTTTCCTCCTATCTGCATGCTTCTTGCTTGCATATGATCTGATTCAGGAACTGCAAAAGGCTGATACCAAGTCAGATTCAGGTACTTACACTGCATGCAATAAAATAAATCATTAATGATGTAATAATGAATACAGAGCTGCATTTATTTGTGTCTTTTTTTTATCTCCCAAGAGTTTAGCTTTGAATGTTATTAATAATACAAGCCAAAAGGGAGAAGTACAGGAAAAATGCGGCCAGTGACCCTGCGAGATTTTCTATGAATTAAGGCTACAGGAAATTTCAGAGAACTGGGAAGGTAAACTAAGCATTTATGATTTATGATTTTAGGACAGCTGCAAAATTTGCTCAGTAGCATTATGAGCGCAGTAAATTGGCTTTTTAAGCAGATTTGTTATACACATTCAAGTTGGTTCAGTACATACCATATATGTTCTCTGAAAGTACATTAGACTTAAGTGCTTATGAATTTTGATATTGGCATATATTTGATATTTTAGCATTAATTTATATCTGATTAGATTAATAGAAGAACAAACATCATTTTATCGTCATCGTCCATCTAGTTCAACCAAAAAAAAATATATATATATTGTCTCTGTTTTCTGTCTCTGAGCTCTTCAGGCAGTTCCTTTGACCTCATGATTCTCATTTGCTCTGACATGCACTGTGAGCTGTAAGGCCTTATATAGACAGGTGTGTGGCTTTCCTAATCAAGTCCAATCAGTATAATCAAACACAGCTGGACTCAAATGAAGGTGTAGAACCATCTTAAGGATGATCAGAAGAAATGGACAGTACCTGAGTTAAATATATGAGTGTCACAGCAAAGGTCTGAATACTTAGGACCATGTGATATTTCAGTTTTTCTTTTTTAATAAATCTGCAAAAATGTGAACAATTCTGTATTTTGTCAATATGGGGTGCTGTGTGTACATTAATGAGGGAAAAAAATGAACGTAAATGATTTTAGCAAATGACTGCAATATAACAAAGAGTGAAAAATTTAAGGGGGTCTGAATACTTTCCGTACCCACTGTGTATATATATATATATATATATATATATATATATATATATATGTATATATAAAACCATACTATCCCATATACACAATCCTTCACCCACAGTTGATCCAGAGGAAGCCTAGCAAAGCATGATCCAATTTCTATAGGGGGGGGGGGATTCCTTCCTGATCCCCCAAGAGGCAATCTGATTTTCCCTGGATCAACTTTATCTATAAATGTTAGTACCCAGCTATGTTATGTACATTAAGGAAAGAATTCAGGCCTTTTTTTAAACAATCTACTGAGCTGGCCAAAGACACCTCTGAAGGCAGTCTATATTCCACATTTCACAGCTCTAACTGTGAAGAAACCTTTCTGTATTTGGAGATGAAATCCTTTTTCCTCTAGACGTAAAGAGTGCCCCTTTGTCCTTTGTGATGACTAGAGTTGAGCGAACACCTGGACGTTTGGGTTCGGAGGGTCTGAACGAACTTTGGAAAAAGTCTGGGTTCGGCACCGAACGTTGCCCGAATGTTATCCCAGACCCCGAACCCTATTGAAGTCGATGGGGACCCGAACTTTTAGGCACAAAAATGGCTGTAACAAAGTCCTGGCAAGTGCTAGAGGGCTGCAAAAGGAAGTAAAATGGGGGTAAGAGTAGGGCAAGTGCCCTACAAAAAAATGGGGATAGGGAAAATAAATTAAAATCAAATAAAAAAATGGGAGGGGGGGGTGGATGTGGAGTAGGAGTTGACTAGGCCGTGACCATGGCAGTGTAGGTGGAAGTGGCGGTGGTCGAGGAGGAGGAGGAGGTAGCCAACACTGTATTTTTTTTTGTTTGTTTATAATTGGGGTAGCCCCCAAAATATTGAGGCCTATTCAAAAAAACAAGTATACGAATGGCTGTGTGAGTCCGGTCTAAATGTTTATTCTGCACAAGGTACAGACAAGTCTTGTGGGATCCATGCCTGATTCATTTTAATAAAGATTAGCTTGTCCACGTTGGCTGTGGAAAAACGGCTGCGCTTGTCTGTGATAACGCCCCCTGCCATGCTAAACACACGTTCCGACAATACACTGGCTGCAGGGCAGGCCAGCACCTCCAAAGCATAAACGGCAAGCTCAGGCCATGTGGCCAATTTGGAGACCCAGAAGTTGAATGGGGCAGACCCATCAGTCAGTACGTGTAGGCGTGTGCACACATACTCTTGCACCATGTTGCTGAAATGCTGCCTTCTGCTAAGACGTTGTCTATCGGCTGGTGGTGCTGTTTGTTGTGGCGGGCTGCTGACAAAGCTTTGCCACATTTCGGCCATGCTAACCCTGCCTTCTGAGGTGCTGGCGGTGGCACAGCTGCGTTGGTGGCCTCTTCTTCCTCCTCCTCCTTTGCCTTCGCCTTGTGCTTCCGCTAAGCCCCCGGTGTCATTTGGGAATGCCCTCAGCAGCGCCTCTACCAGTGTGCGCTTGTAGTCGCGCATCTTCCTCTCACGCTCCAGTGAGGGAATTAAGGACGGCACGTTGTCCTTGTAACGGGGATCCAGCAGGGTGGCCACCCAGTAATCAGAAGATGTTACAATGTGGGCAACTCGGCTGTCGTTGCGCAGGCATTGCAGCATGTAGTCGGCCATGTGTGCCAGGCTGCCCAGAGGCAAAGACAAGCTGTCCTCTGTGGGAGGTATATCATCTGTGTCCTCTGTATCCCCCCAGCCACGCTCCAGTGATGCCCACGAGCTGCGTTGGGTGCCACCCTGCTGCGATTCCTCCTCCTCCTCCTCCTCATCTTCCTCATCCTCCAGAACTGTGCCCTGGCTTGAATATTTTGGACCTGG
>BLSH010284798.1:109871-129968 GCA_018402905.1 Glandirana rugosa
TTCCCGTTGGTTTGATTATTCTCCGTACCTCCTCGAGTCGATACTCCTTTCTAAACTCCTTGACTTAAATAAGAGAGAATTCTTCTCCTCTAATTCCCCCTATACTATTTGTATTCACCAGGTTTATCACTTGAACCACAACTCAATAAATGAAATTCCAGTAGTGATCACAACTCGCTTGGGCCTGACATTGCAAGCCCAGGTATGGCTTGAAAGCCCACAGGTCCTGGGCCTGGGCTTGTGCCTGTAAAGTTTGTTGCAAGCCCAAGCCCAAGACCCAAGACCATCAACTAGTGCGTACAACTTATCGACGTCCCGTCGGTTAGTTGTTTGTAAAGTGACCAAACGGGAATCTTCGGTAGTGTCGGTACGGGCTGTGATGGCTTCTAAGGGCAAACCAGTGAAATGTTTGTTGATTGGCTGCCCTGCAGCTATTCAACATGCGTGATCAACTACCAGAACCCAGAACCCGAACCCGAACGTTGTTTGAAATGTCCGTGTTCGGGTCCGGGTCCTGGACACCCGAAAGTTCGGTATGGACCCGAACGTTACAGTCCGGGTTCGCTCAACACTAGTGATGACCTTAAAGTAAATAACTCAACACCAAGTTCACTATTTGGACCACTTATGTTTATCATATCCCCCTTAATCTCCTCTTCTTAAGAGAGAATAAATTCAGTTCCTCAAATCTTTCCTCATAGCTGAGCTCCTCCATGCCTCTTATTAGTTTGGTTGCCCTTCGCTGCACTTTCTCCAGTTCCTTTTTGAGAACCGGTGCCCAAAACTGAACTGCATATTTCAGATCAGGTCTTACTAATGATTTGTACAGTGGCAAAATAATGTCTCTATCTCTGGAGTCCATACCTCTCTTAATACAAGAAAGGATTTTGCTTGCTTTGGAAACCGCAGCTTGGCATTGCATGCATCAACACAGGAAGCCAGTACTTATGCAAACACTTCCACATTAATTTGACCAACCTTGAACCAACCCATCATATTCATATCTCTGAAATAATTGTCCATTTTTAAAAAATTGTATTTGACAAATCTTCTCTGTTTTGGAACAATCTTTTGCAAGAGTACACTGACATTGTGCACAGTTTAAATGTATTACTATTCAATTATATGGTTTGTTTTGCTGAAAGCCAAAGATTGCAGCAAGCAGATTTTTTTTAATGTGTCGCTCTACAACACAGCAGTGCCAATGTAAAAATAAAAAAAAGACTATTTTAAATTTAAAAAAAAACACAGTTTAACCAGGAATCCGATGGCAGACTAGGAAGCTGAATGCTGGGAGTTTCTTCTACATTGTCTGTTTTTTTTTTCTTCTTTTACTGATCTATATTGATTATTGTGGTCATTCATCAGAAATGAAGGCAATAATATTATTCTGGCATGCAGTACCCTCCTACAGTATTATATATATTTACAGACTGCTATAAGAAAATCCCAGTGGTCACAGTGGGGCCTATTTATGTGGTCAGAGTGAAGCTCGCCCACTGCGACAAAAACCACATCAGACGCTTAATCTTCAGGGAATTAAAAAAAATCATTTGAGGTTACAACAAACATGTATTATACCTTTTAAGCCTTACATGTTTTAAATTTTATTTCATCCTGAGCCAGAAAGGGATAAGAATTACTGCACTGCAAACAGTGATAAGACATAAGCACCTTAGTGACATGGAGAGAAATAAAAGCTGCCTGGGGCTTTTTACTCTGTCTTTTGCTGTCTCGTAGCACAAAAACTAGATTCAGTTCTGTTCCCATTCACCCGCTTTTTATGCACTTTATGTTCCTTCGTCGCTCTTCTGACATTTGTTAGGAAAAAAAAAATCTCTGGTCTCAGGGATGTGGGATGTAGGAACGGCTGGGATGTACTTCATTATGCTTCCTTTTGATGCTTCCGTTCTAATTTGTTGGCCTCAGTTTGCCCCAGAGCAAGTCATGTGCTTGAGCAAACCTCGCTCACCCCCTAGTTTCCATAGCAACACCATACAAAATACCCTGAAGTTCCCTACACTGGCCACAGATTTACATTACAGATTTCTTGACTACTTGAGTACCAGCATGATCACACAGGTGTATGGATATTTCATGAGGGCCTAAACCCCCATTACTACTCTTTCCTAATTGCTGAATATGATATGATTAGTGAGTTCTAAATGTATTTAGAAATTTTAAATAGATTCAGTGACATATTTCAAACATAATAAAACAACAGTACAAATTTTCAGAATGTACAAAGTAAAAACGAGTGACCGTGCACAATGCAAATTTTACAAACTGTGCCTAACATTTGAGCGCCACCTATAGCGTTTTCAATCTGGGAAAACAGTTTATAGGGTGATAGAAAAATGGCCTGATCAGTGGTGAAAACTGGGCATTGTTTCATTAAGGTTCATAGCTTAAAGTGAATCAGTCACTACAGGGTCACTTTCATTTCAAAGGCCTCCTGTAAAATAAGTGCAAATATACATTTGTTCCAGCAGGCAATGTAATGAATGGCCATTGTTTCTCCATTTCACAGATGCTGCAAGTATTGTATATTTCTGGGTGTGTACAATACTTGCTCTCCATGCCAGCTTATGTGATCCAGATGGTCCATACACAGTATCTCACAAAAGTGACTACACCCCTCACATTTTTGTAAATACTGTATTATATCTTTTCATGTGACAACACTTAAGAAATTACACTTTGCTACAATGTAAAGTAGTGAGTGTACAGCTTGTATAACAGTGTATATATACCCCTAAGTGAAAATGTCCAAATTGGCCCCAAAGTGTCAATATTTTGTGTGGCCACCATTATTTTCCAGCACTGCCTTAACCCTCTTGGGCATGGAGTTCACCAGAGCATCACAGGTTACAACTGGAGTCCTCTTCCACTCCTCCATGACGACATCACGGAGCTGATGGACATTAGAGCACTTGCACACCTCCACCTTCCGTTTGAGGATGCCCCACAGATGCTCAATAGGGTTTAGGTCTGGAGACATGCTTGGCTAGTCCATTACCTTTACCCTCAGCTTCTTTAGCAAGGCAGTGGTCTTCTTGGAGGTGGGTTTGGGGTCATTATCATGTTGGAATATCCTGCAGCCCAGTCTCCAAAGGGAGGGGATCATACTCTGCTTCAGTATGTCACAGTACATGTTGGAATTCATGGTTCCCTCAAAGAACTGTAGCTCCCCAGTGCCGGCAGCACCCATGCAACCCCAGACCATGACACTCCCACCACCATGCTTGACTGTAGGCAAGACACACTTGTCCTTGTACTCCTCACCTGGTTGCCGCCACACACGCTTGACACCATCTGAACCAAATAAGTTTATCTTGGTCTCATCAGACCACAGGTCATGGTTCCAGTAATCCTTAGTCTGCTTGTCTTCAGCAAACTGTTTGTGGGCTTTCTTGTGCATCATCTTTAGAAGAGGCTTCCTTCTGGGACGACAGCCATGCAGACTGATTTGATGCAGTGTGCGGCGTATGGTCTGAGCACTGACAGGCTGAACCCCCCACCACTTCAACCTCTGCAGCAATGCTGGTAGCACTCATACATCTATTTCCCAAAGGCAACCTTTGGATATGACGTTGAGCATGTACACTCAACTTCTTTGGTCGACAATGGCGAGGCCTGTTCTGAGTGGAACCTGTCCTGTTAAACCGCTGTATAGTCTTGCCGTTCTGCAGCTCAGTTTAAGGGTCTTGTCAATCTTCTTATATCCTAGGCCATCTTTATGCAGAGCAACAATTCATTTTTTCAGAACCTCAGAAAGTTCTTTGACATGAGGTGCCACGTTGAACTTCCAGTGACCAGTATGAGAGAGTGAGAGTGATAGCACCAAATTTAACACACCCGCTCCCCATTTACACCTGAGACCTTGTAACACTAACGAGTCACATGACACCGGGGAAGGAAAGTGGCTAATTGGCCCCATTTTGGACATTTTCACTTAGAGGTGTACTCACTTTTGTTGCCAGCAGTTTAGACATTAATGGCTGTGTTGAGTTATTTTGAGGGGACAGCAAATTTACACTTCTTATGTTGATTATACTTGGTTATTTTTGGTTGCAGCTGTTTATATTTGTCTTCTTCCACTAAAAACATTAGTATTAGCGCAGCATTTTACTAGCTCAGCAAATTTACACTGTTAAACAAGCTGTACACTCACTACTTTACATTGTAGCAAAGTGTAATTTCTTCAGTCTTGTCACATGAAAAGATATAATAAAATATTTACAAAAATGTGAGCGGTGTACTCACTTTTGTGAGATACTGTACGTGTATGCAGTTTGTATGTATGTATGTATGTGCTTGGAGAGTGACTGTATATATGTTGTATGCATGTGTATGCAGTGTGTATGTATGTTGTATGCATCTATTTACATGCATTGTGTATGTATGTTGCATGCATGTATGTTTATGCAGTTTGTATGTATGTTTGTGCTTGGAGTGTGTACTGTATATATGTTGTATGCATGTATATGCAGTGTGTATGCATGTTGTATGCATAAGTATGCTGTGCGTATGTATGTGCATAAATGGTACTGCTCAGTGCTCTGTTGTGTATAAGAGGGTGGTGGCGAAAAGAATCACAGGAGGTGATGTGTGCTGGACTGTATATACTTCTAACTCTTAAAATTTGTACATTACCTACACCTGACGTTTGTACCCTGTGCATTACCTTTTACTGCATTTACCGCATGACTCTCACACTCTGTACATTACATACCTGACCCCTGCACTATGTACGTTACTAACCCCAGACCCCTGCCCTATGTACTTTAAATAATTCTGACTCATGTACTTTGTACATAGGCTCAAATTTTAATCCCCTCCCACTGTTAGCACAATTTTGCCACACCCACTATTTGCCATGATGCACAATGCACATCACCATTAGCCCCACCCCCACTTTGCCCCCTTTCTCAGGAATTCAGATTTTCAAAAGTTCCCAGGTATGTATGCAAATCATCAGAAGGAAACACAGTGACCAATGGGGGTATAAAAAATACACATTTACTGTTTCTTCATATAGTGGTGGGTATAATATGTGCCCATTCATCTTTTTCTACAGGAAGTCAGGGCTGTATTTTAAGGTGCTCAATATATAGTGCTTAAGATAGCATATAAGATAGGTAGTACCAGTATGGAATTTAGTATTTTCCTTAGCGCTTGACTTGGCACCTCCAGACACTTGAAGGTTAATGCAGCAGCAAAACTGAGGATGGGGATGGGGGGTGGCTGCTTGTAGGATCTGCTTAATGGATTCATAAGTAACATGAAGCCAGCGCCAGGTTTGCTGATTGTGTATAGCGCCAGAGCGGGTAGGGTACCAGCGATGTTGCTAGAAATCACAGGGCCTGATAGAACAACATTTTTAAATATCCCCTTAAAAAAAGTCCCCAACATTGTACAGCACCCTAAATACCATGACAGGTTATGAAGGACTAAAGAGGACATAGCAGTGATGTTCAAGTATGAACAGACCTGTGGAGGGAGAGGGTGGGTACAGCACAGTGTTTAGAATGAAGTGATGTAGGATGGGATTATGGGTTATATAAAACATACAGCATAGCATACAGAATAGGTCAGCATGGAATATAAATACAAGTTAAAGGTGCAAGTACTTAGAGCTCGACTTTTATCCAAATAAAAGTCCATAGAAAGTCCATGAAGCATAGGATGGGATAAAAGTCCATACACTGAGGGCTACCACCACGTGGGAATAGAAGCCAGATTCCAGCAAGGCTGAAATAAACAAGGAGGAGAGGCGCCTCTAATTGTAGGAGTACAAAACACTTTATTGGATCCTACAAATGGCAACTTACATGTGTGAAGAAATAAAAAGCAATCTGCTTGACAAAGGAGCACGGCTCCCGCAACACACTCCAGTGAAATCATCCCTCCACGCCTCCCAGCCACCTGCGCACCAAGCCTCACTTTGTTTTTCCACACTGTATGGCCGTTCTTGCATCTAAGCAGTGACCAGTGGGGATTCCACTGCCTGGCAGTGATAGGAGCAGAGGAACTTTGGCTCGTTCACCGATGACATTCCTCGGGATGCTTCCCCCACAGATGTGCCTTTTTTATTGCTTCACACATGTGAGTTGCCATTTGTATGATCCAATAACGTGTTTTATATTCCTACACTTTGAGGCGCCTCTCCTCCTTGTTTATTTCCGCATGGAATATAAAATGTACAGCACAGAATATAGAATGGGACAATGTGATACACAATATAACATTTACAGCACAGCATATGGCAGATAACAGACTGTGGCAGTGTATAACAAAACAAAATATGATTGGTAGTACCCTGCAAGGCGCCTCAATCCCCATTGTACATACAAATGCAGAGTTTTGTCCATTGGAACTTTAGATTGGCACTTCATCTAAAGTCCCAATGGACAAAACTCTGCATTTGTATGTGGCAGTGTATAAAAGGGAGTGTAGAGCATATCACACAATGTGAGACTATGTAGAATAGGGCATTTACAGCACAGCGTGCAGAATTAGCTAACATGGAATATGACCCTGGATACACAACACACTTCACAAGGGTCCACCTGCTACTTACAGAGTAAATGGTACCTAGGTTCACAGCCAATACTCTCAAACATCATTTCAGTGACACAACCTGCTCATTCTCCTCCAGGTGTTTTCTTGTTCCGTGTGGAGACAGGACTCTGAAGAACAGTCAACTGCACACCATCCCTTGCAGACACTATTGTCATCACTATTGCTCACCAAATCCAACCAAGCTCTACCTCAGAAGTCCTATGCAACAAAATGACTGTGCCATAAATTACAGTCTTACACATAAACCTCAGGACACAGGATCATTTAAAAAAGTAAACCCCACTCCGTTCCTCATGCTATTCTTAGCACAAAAAGTTATCACTTTGTTTGAGAGCTTCATAAACCAGCAATAAACACTTTTCTCAGGACAATGTACCACAAACACAGTGTATCTAGTACAGGAGTATGTAACATAAAGCATAGCATAATGAGTGCAACAGTCAAGGTTTGAGAGAGGGATGGAAAGTGATAGAAGAAGGAGAGAGAGGAGTAAGGAGGGAGATAGAATGAGGTGAAGAGAGAGAGGAAGGGCAATAGAACAAGAGAGCGGGATTGTGGCGTGAGTCTACCTGACTTTGTCAGAAAGATAAACTTCCTGTGGACTAGAGTGGTAGATAATGCTTCAGGGTTATTTTTAGAATATAATTATTAGAAAAAAAAATCAAAAACAAGGTTAACCAACTTCTTTGGATTAAAATCAGCTTTTAAATGTATATCCTTAAAGTGACCCTGTTACCACAGGATCACTTGTAAAAGCTTGGGCTGTAAAAGAAGAGCATTTATACTTACTTTCCTGCAGCCCATGTCCTGAAAAATCAGAGGTAGAGCATGAAATAGAGAGAGCAGGTTGTTGACAATCCAAGACCACCTTGTGGTGGAGGTCAAATTAAAAAGCAGAAGCTTGCCATGGACTGGCACAGTGCAATGAGCACTGGAGAGAGACACTTAGAGTTTCCAGTTTTCCTGGCCACCAGTATGATGGTGAATGCGGTTGTGCCAGCGGCCTGGCAAGTGAAAGCAGGGGCGCTTACAGGCAGCGTGGTATGGAGGACAGGAGGCAGAGCATTTCAGGAAGTGGAGCAAATTCAGATCCATGGTTTCCTCCATCTGTATCATGTCCTGCATGCTAGAAAAGTATCATGTAAAACACAGAAGCATTTAGATGCTTCCTCTGTGGCTCTAGCTGATGATGCAACAGAATGCAGAAGAAGTGAGTAGTGGAAGATTTCATCTAATGTCTTCTGTGTTTACAAGTGGTAGAGGTTGGTGAGTAGTCACACACAAAACACTGTGCCTGGGGAAGCTGCCCCCTTCCCCTTGTCTTTGCCCTTCATGCAGCTATCCTCTCTACCTCACAGATAGGTTCACGTTTACTGCTACAATGGTTTCACAGTGAATCCTGTGTGTTTATGGTTTGCCGAACTGGTAAATTAATGCACAAAGTCACCATGATAACCATAATGCATTGCCTTTGTCTTAAAAAGGCCAATAAGGGGGGCTTTTGGATTACCCAGTCTCCTCATTAAAAAAGGATGGGTTCCCAGCAGCCATAATTACCGTGTGTTAGCTGTGATAGGGAAAGCACAGAGAGTGCTGCTAATAAAGTGCATAGGGAAAGATTAGAATATATCATGCAACCTCTTTGCAGCCTGTTACCGTGCAGTGGGCCTTCCATGAAAATAGAAAGTCCACTCTACTGAAAGCTCCCTACCTCCACATTTGGCACCTTTAGGGGAGGGGGGGGATACCTGTCATAACCAGATACCGCCTCCCACTTCCGGGTAAGTTCGCCACAATCATTGTGCGGCAATCTACAAAATTTCCGCCCCCCGCGCTGCCTTCTGGGAGATACACTGGTCCCAGAAGGCAGTAGGACCATTCAGAAAGAGCAGCCCGACTCACACATGTGCACTAGGAAACAGGCTGTGAAGCCGCAAGGCTTCACTTCCTGTTTCCCTTAGTGAAGGTGCTGGCGCCTGCACCGGGAGCCGATGGACGGATCGGCTTGGGGTGCCGACATCGCGGGATTCCTGGACAGGTAAATGTCCTTATATTAAAAGTCAGTAGCTACATTATTTGTAATAATTATAATTATTTTTTTTCCCCAGGCTGGAACTCCTCTTTAAGCTTTTTCTATAAAAAAAAAAAAAACAAACAACAACAATCACCTCAGCCCCTAATTCTGATGCTGTTGGGATAGCTGGATGCTTGAGTTCTGTGAGAATATGCCCTTGCAATGGGCTGGTGCGCATTCTCATAGGATTTGGAGCGCCCAACTGTCTCAGGAGGTAACTGGGAGGCACAGTGACATCACCCTTGCCCCCAGAAGCATCAAAAGGCGGGGCTGTGGGTTTTTTTTCCCCAACGGTTTTATTCTTAAATTGTCTTTGCAGCCTAATTGATTTTGGGGGGCTTGCAATATGCCTGTGCAATATGCATCTTTGCAGAAGTCCACAGTCTCTTTTGGGAGGGCGGATGACAGGGTCATTTTCAGGCAGGAGAATGTGGGAGGAAGAGGCAGAGCTTTGTCAGCCCATAACATATAGGGGGAGATTTACTAAAACTGGAGACTGCAAAATTCAGTGCAGCTCTGCATGGTAGCCAGTCAGCTTCCAGGATTTTTTGTCAAAGCTTAACTGAACAAGCTGAAGTTAGAAGCTGATTGGCTGTCATGCACAGCTGTACCAGATTTTGCAATCTCCAGTTTTAGTAAATCAACCCCATAGTGCCCAAAAATGGCCTTGTATCAGTATCACAAGGTGTCATTTTCATGACAGCTAGCAATTTAAAAAAAATAGACCTTTTTAATAATTTTAATATTAACATGTTAAAATTTATGTGAAATTTTAGTGTTTGGATTAACATACTGTAACAAACTATGCTTGAGTTCTCTGTATTGCAATGCTGGGGTACATTTTCTTTTATGTGCCTTGCCTGTGTACACAGATCTGTACACCCAACAATTATTTTAAGGATCAATATAGGTAACTCTTCAATTGTCAATGCCTTAGCTCTTTTTTTCTGTTAATTGGGGTCTTTTCCTTAGCAGTAGCTCTCTGTATCCTTTAAAAAACAAATTGTAAAAACACTGTGACCCCAATACACCGCACGCTCTCACCTCAAATACACCGCAACCTCCTGACATATTTCTGTTCACCCAAAAAGTGTTTATTTTTTTCTTAGACGTGTTGATTTTATCTGTAACATTTATAATAAGCAGTGGGTATTTGGTAGCGCCCTATGATCCAGGGCTGATTTGTTTTTATTGAAAATCAGCATCACGGTTGCAAATTCACCTTGCTGTGCTGAATGCCCTCTCCGATATAACATATGCAGCAGATCAGGCTAGAACCTTGAGCACATATTGAGCCACTTCCAGCCAGTTGTGCATCCTCAACACCCAGTAGTCAATTGTTTAGTTTTTCTTGTAAATGTTTGTGTAAGGGATTGAGATGTGTATCCAATTAAATGTGGCGGCTTTACAAAATCCAACTAGGCCCCCCCTTTCAACATCCTTCACAGCTACCGATATTTTTACGCAGTTTGCACTGTCGGCCACGTCTGCGTTATTTTTTCACGTATAAAACATTTTGTAAAAATGGAAATAATAAAATGTGTAAAGAAATTGTATGGGGGTTGGGAATAGCCAGGAGCTTTATCATAAATATGGGAGGAGTTGCAGTGAATGCTTTCTCGGGTATTCAAATCAAAACCTTTGTGAAAAGGCTTTCTGCGGCAGTTCTTTCAGGGGAGCATTAGTCCCTCCAGTCACTGTACCACCAGCAATGCTGCTATTCTCATCAATTACCCAGCACAATATTCCAGTATAGCCAAAAAACTCATCATATTCAATAGACTACAAGTGGTTGGGTTTCTCTGCAACCTGCCACAGACAGAACATAACCTTCAGCCTATGAAAGCAGATGCCTCTCATATATTTAAATGTTAAAATAATATTTAAACAGATGAAAGACTACAGAAAAGGATGCTCCACATTAAAGTGATTGTAAAGCTTTGTTTTTTTTTTTTGTTTTCTTTTTAAACAAACATGCTATATTTACCTGCTCTGTGATAGAGTTTTGCACAGAGCGGCCCCAATCCCTCTTTTCTGGGGTCCCCCCAGTGGCTCTCCTGGCTCCTCCACTTCATCGGATGCCCCCTCAGAGAAATGATTTCCCTGGGGGCACCCGTGCAGGTGCGCTCCCGAGTCCTGCTACTGCGTCCATTGACACAGACAGCAGGACTTGGCTCCCATGTCACTGGATTCGATTGACCGCAGAGGGAGCCAATGGCTGAGAACCCAAGACAGCGGTTGGAGCTGCTGTGCTCGTCCCTGTCGCTGGAATGATCGGGCTCAGGTAAGAAAAAGAGGGCTCTGGGAAGCAGCTGCAGAGCAGAAGGTTTTTCACCCTAATGCATAGAATGCATTAACAATGAGGGTTTACAACCCCTTTAAAAGGGTTATCCCCTTCCCATATAATTTCCCTCTTCCATTTGCTGCTGCCTGCCCTATCCCCTTGGCACAGAATTCCACCCTCAACTTGCTGCTGCCTGCCTCTCCCACTATATTGTGGGAAAGCAAGCAGCATATGACCATAGTTTTTTTCTCCACAGCTATGTCAGGTGGAGTTGCCCAACAGAGATATAGTCCTAGCTCAACTGGTAGAAAGAGCTAGACATGGGAATGGGTGTTAAAGTCAGTAAACACTGAACACCAATGCTGGGAGGTGTAATATTATTGCTGTGGGCTACTGTACTTTTCTAATTGCCGTTTGCCTTATTTGACAACCCTGTTAGTTTATTTGCATGTGAATTATATCAGAACAGAAACATTTTCTTGTTCTGTTCTTATTTGTTCTATAACTTGAAGGTTGATAGATTAGTGCTTGATATTATCTTCTTTTTGCATATTATTTATAATAAAAGTGCACTGATCTAAAACTGGCCATACACTAGTAAAATTTTGTACCAAAATTTTCATTTTGGAATGTTCATTTGATCTTCTAAGCGTTAGTGGGGTCAAATAGACATTCATGTTCGACTGCAGTGACAATAACATTCAAAGAAGTAGGATAGAAATGTTTTCTTGAATGAACACATTTCTATCATTTTATGTGGTTTTCATTTGGGAATTACATTCATTCCAAAATCAAATGGTAAAAGCAAATGACAATTAGAAGTATACTTCCAAAGCCATTTTTCAAGTCATCGAAGATCTTGAGAATTTTCAAATATTTGTACATATTTGTAATTGTATGGGCAACTTAAGGCAATCAATAAGATTTTAGTTTTAGATGGTTGCTGTGCGTTACTACACTTTAATCTTTATCATAAACTGAACATCAGGGTGGGATAAATGACATTCCACTGCACAGCACTAAATGAAGAAAGCACAGGTAGGGTAACGTACCTACCTGTACAGTTATATCAGTTCTGCATTGCTGTTCATAAACATCTGTACACTGACACAGAAATGTTCCACAAGTGTCTGCTGATAAAAATGTTTCTTGGAAGAAACACAGAAACTGCTGCCCAGCCATTCTACAAAATTCTTAAAGCGGTTGTATACCCCTTTTACTGATTTTTACCTACAGGTAAGCCTATAATAAGGCTTACCTGTAGGTAAAATGACTATTTCCTAAACCTGTGCGGTTTAGGAGATATTCGCCCTTCATGTAGCTGCTGACGTCACAGTGCATGCACCGTGATGTCCCGGAAAAGGCCTGGCGCATAGCGCTGGACCTTGCCGGAAAGTCCGCCAGAAAGATGAGCTCCTGCACGCATGCGCGGGACTTACGTCTCACGGCTCTGGCCACTCACAGTGCCGGAGCCGCGAACACGGAAGGATCCCCTAGGGAAGATGTCTGCTCCCTCTGCGGGGACCAAACAGACCCCTCGGAGCTTCATTCTAAGGTAAGTATTTCATTATGAGCTTTTTAACTACTGTCCCTCAAATATTACATACTAATTTCTATTTGCAGATAAAACTTATCACATCTCTCCTTCTTATATTGCAGCCTAACCAAGTTGCTTACATACTGTGCAGCCACTGAACAATATTTGTGGCTTTTGCCTCTTAGATAATACTCTAATTAGTTATTGTAGGTGTAGGGATCTTGCTGGAGTGTCCCTATTCTAAATTCAATGTTTTCAGCCAGGCTGTAGCCAACCTGGGCTCTGACTGTTATTGTTATTAAAGTTTTCCCTACGCCCTGGACATTGTGAATAAAGTGAGAAGATACAAAGTTGAAGGTTGAAGTTTGCAAAAGAAGATTGACAGAATGGATGTTTTGTCATTCGGCTGCCACTGGTAAATTTGGTGAGTGGTTTGGGGCAGCTGTAGACTACACAGAAAGTCTAGGGAGTAAGGTTGCCACATCATCCCTTTAATCCATGGCACAAATTAATTACACAGGTTTTGTGGCTGATTAAGGTGTTAATTAAACTCATATGGTGCCTTATCTGCATTAAATTAGCCTCAGAACCTGTGTAATTCATATTTGTCCTGGATTAAAGGGATGATGTGGCAACCCTACTAGGGAGCCAATAAATCCAGTAGTTCTTTTGGGGGTGAGTGCTGCTCAAGGTAAAACTTGCCTTGTCTCTTTCTATTTGCTGCCTATTCAAATGCCCACAACCTGATGCTAGTCATTTTTAGAAAACACATATCCGAAGAGTATATTTTGAATTGTTGGGGGCTTGTGAGGTTGTGGCTTTGAAGTGTTTATATGCACTCTGTTTACACATTTTATTAAACTTTTAAGGCAATGCAGTGTAGTTCTGCAAAAAAAGTAGCTAATAACACTATTAAACTGATTTCCCACTCAAACTTGTATGGGGTTGAGGGCTTTAGCTTTATGTTTTTAAAGTAACCTTTTAGATCTTTTGTGACTGCTTCTTCCACCATTGAATTCAGGTGTCGCAACCAGAACTAAAAAGTTGCAATGAATCAGACTGGGGTGCTGCTGCTGTAATTAAACCAAGCTAAATGTAAAGTTTAAAAAATCAATTACACATCCAAAATATGTTATGCTAGAATATGGTGTATATTCAGTGTATATACACTGCCTGTAAAAATTGTACTGTTTATTAAAGTGATTGTAAAGTCTTGTTTAAAAAACAAAAAAAAACAAATATGTCATACTTACCTTCTCTGTGCAGTTGGTTTTGCACAGAGCAGCCTGGATCCACCTCTTCTCCAGCCCCTCTGCTGCTCCTGGCCCCTTCCTCCTATCGAGTGCCCCCACAGCCCACAGCTTTCTATGGGGGCACCCGAGCTGAGTCAGAGCTCCGTGTGTCCATTCAGACACGGAGCCCTGGCCCGGACCTGCCCCCTCTCTCCCCTGATTGGCTGACTGACTTTGATTGACAGCCACGAGAGCCAATGGCACTGCTGCTGTGTCTCAGGCAATCAGGAGGAGTGTCCCGGACAGCTTAGACATCCATGGACATCGCTGGAGAGAGAAGAGGCTCAGGTAAATAATTAAGGGGTGCTGGGGGGGGGGCTGCTACACACAAAAGGTTTTTTATCTGAATGCATAGAATGCAGTCAGATAAAAAAACTTCTGCCTTTACAACTCCTTTAACACCACATGCAGCTTAAATTCATCTCTTGAACATGTAATTTAAAGGATTGATGTTTTTTCCATGTTGACCTTGGGACCCCTATTGTATAGCATTTCTAAAAAAAATGTTTTAGATTTTGCTCCATGTCCCCCAATGCAGTACCCAACTTCCCATGCCATTTTTTACAATAGCTTGCCTATTAGCCTTAAAAATGGGCAGAATTTAGTATAAAGATTTGCCCAGATTTGGGTTTCACAAATTTCAAGTAGGATTAAATGAACTCCCAGAAATCAAACCTGGGCAGATTTGCTCCCCCCTACTTGCTGACTACAAATGGAAAACTGGTAGCTCGGTATGTAAAGAATCCCATTTAAATATCAAGGCCCCCTTAAATTTTAACTTTTATATGCATGTAACATTGCTTGAGCTAAAAGAGAAGGCATGGAAACTAAGGGGTTGATTTACTAAAGCTAGAGAGTGCAAAAAACGGTGCAGCTGTGCATGCTAGCAAATCAGCTTCTAACCTCAGCTTGTTCAATCAAGCTTTCACAATAAGGGCGGGTTCACACTGGAGCGGCGCGAAGCGGCACGAAGCGGCGCGATGCGGCGCGATGCGGCGCGAAGCGGCGCGATGCGGCGCTCCAGGCGATCTCAGGCGGCTTGCGAGGAGACTTCTATCATAGAAGTCAATGCAAGCCGCCTAAGATCGCCCTGAAAATAGTGCAGGGACCATTTTTCTAAGGCGGAGCGAAGCGATTCGCTCCTATTAGAACGGTCCCTAAAACCTTGAAGCTGATTGGTTTCTGTGTGGAGCTGCACCAAATTTTGCACTTTCAAGCTTTAGTAAATCAACCCCTATGTAAGAGGGTACATCACTCAAATGTGCCTAGGGCAACATCAATGTCAGATGAAGCCCTACATAAAGTGTTAGCTGGATTATAGTGTTTGCTAGAGATGAGCAAACCTTTTAAAATCAGTTCCGTCCTTGATCTGTATACAACTGCATCTGTAAGATCTGAGGAGGATCTGGGTTCATGCTAACTTGTTTATTCAGTGTTTACTTCTCAAAGGCCTGAACACACAGGTTTTGTTTAATACTGGTTTATAAATTCTTAATAAACAATTACAGGAAAACACCACCTCCATTAAATAACTGATATAACATATATAACTGCAACACAACCATTTTGTAAGTTAAATTCAATCTAAAGCCAATCACTAAAACGCTATATAAGCTTCAAAATGTTAATGTAATTTTGCAGGCTATTTATAATCTCTATAAATTTGCAGTAGACATGAGCAGAACGAAAAAAAAATCACTTTGTATAATTTCAGATGGATTTGTTAAGTTAAAAATGTTGTTTAGTTACATTTGTTATTTTAGAATGATTCATTTTTATGTAATTCGTTTCATTTTTGTTTTGTTTTTTAATTTTCAAGTCAATCTTTTCATCTGTATTCTAATCAAATTTAAATAAATATTGATTCAAATTGAATATACCAAAAGTTAGTTAGGTACTAGATGAGAGGAAAAAAAAGAGTCTGGAGGCCCACACTCTAATATTCACCTTTACTCAGTAAAAATCCATGTATTACAGAAAAAACATCAGAAGACCCCAAGGGGTTTAGCGTGGGCTGACTTAGTTAGGTACTACTTGTTCATAGACTGTTTTAATATTTGTGATTTCATCAGATAAAAATACCTTTTCACAACATGATAACCTTCATTGTGGGCCCAACAGGATATGCAACATGAAATTATAGGTACATTATTATCATTATAAGGCTTCATGCACACAGGACTTTAAAAAAAAACAGCCAAAAAACATCAGTAGCTTATCAGGGATGGTTTCAGCTTTTACCAGTGTTATATTACCGCTGTTTTTTCCCCTTTTTAAAGGGCCCACTTTTTTTTTTTTTTTTTCAATTGGTATAAAACATCCAAAAACATTGGGGATTGACGTTTTGAGCGTTTTTGAGAGTTTTTGGAGGTTTTTAAGTGTTTCACGTTTTTACAGCTGAAAAACGTCCAAAAAAAAAAACCTCAGCTCTTGGGGTTTTTTTACAGCTCAAAAACATCACTGCTAAAAACAGTTGATAACAGCCTATGTGTGCATGAACACCTAGGATAACATGATGGAGGGTTTATTGACTGTAGAAAAAAATGTCTGCAGCTGAAAACAGCAGCTGTAATACAGTCAAAAAACGTCCTGTGTGCATGAGGCCTAATTTATAAAAAATTGTTGAAATAGAAGAGTATCAACATGTTCTGGACCCCAAACACCTTGATTCTATTCATGAAATACCACTAAATTCTTCTATTGGAAATCATAGCAGCAACTTTACGCGCTGTATAAAAATAAAACTTGCACGATCAAAGATACTATCTTTTTGTATACCTTTTGTATATATAAGACCAACATGCATAACAATTAAAGTATAACTAAAGGCAAAATTTTGTTTTTAGTTTTGGCTAGAGTGCAGAGGGATTAGAATTCTTGTCAGGTTTTTATTACTTTCCGTGACTGATTAGGGAGATTCCCCCTCTCTATTTGTCCTGTTTACCACTATCATTATCAAGTGAAAGTAAAAGAAAATCACAAATTTTGGGCTGCCCCCAGAAAAGTAATAGAGGGTAAATCTTCCAATAGGGACATTAGTTCTGGTGACCTGGGGGGTCTCCAAGGAATTCCTCTAATATGCAGGAATTTCCTCTCACCTCCTGTTTGGCTATGGGACAGGAAGTGAAGGGGAATCTCCGCAATGGGACATAGATGGTGAAAAAAATTGTGACAGGGGTTATAACCTTCCCTTGCTCTATCCAAAATGAAAAAAGTTTTGCCTATACTTCTACTTTAAGTTGAGTTTAGTCATTACATGCATGTTTTGTCTTCACTTGCACACCATCCACTGCTGCCAGAATAGGGTAGGGGGGAAACAAGGAGCATTAAAATGAGTATACTATACATATACAATGTTATTTAACCACTTGCCGACTGCCTGCTGTGGATTGATGGCGGCAAAGTGGCTCGACATCGCAAACCGCCGTCACCTGGCGGCAGCTGCGAGATCACGGATCATGAGCGCCCCCGGAGGCACGCTCGCATGCTCACTGTGTTCCTAGGGAGCGGGTAGGGTGGACTGCATGTTCGCCGGCTACCCACGATCGCTCCTCCGCATTGCCAGAACGGAGGTCCGTGTACGTAAACACACGGTTCTTCTTTCTGACAGGGGGAAGGAGTGTGATCGTAGGTTCCCTGTATATGGGAGCCGCGATCACTCTCCTCCCCCAGCCAGCCCAGCTCCCATACAGTTAACCCTTAGAGCGCCCCCTGTAGGTTAACCACTTCCCTGCCAGTGACATTTATACAGTAATCAGTGCATTTTCATAGCACTGATCGCTGTATAAATGCCAATGGTCCCAAAAAAGTGTCAAAGTGGTCCGACATGTCTGCCGCAATATCACAGTACCGCTAAAAATAGCAGATCGCCGCCATTACTAGTAAAAAATAAATAAATAAATAAATACCCCATAAACTCTCATCGTTCCTAAACGCGGCAACTTTTGCGCAAACCAGTCAATATACGCCAGTAGGAAGAATATAAAATCGGCCAAAAACATATGCATGGATTTGTATTTTAGCAAAAAGTAAGAAATATTGTTTTTTTTGGCAAAATTGTCCCTCTTTTTTTGTTTATAGCGGTGATCAGAGACGTAGAGGTGATCAAATACCACCAAAAGAAAACTCTATTTATGGGGAAAAAAGGACACAGATTTTGTTTGGGTACAACGTCGCATGAAAGCGCAATTGTCAGTTAAAGCGACGCAGTGCTTAATCACAAAAAGTGCTCTGGTCCTAAAGTGGGAAATCCTTCCGGGGCTGAAGTGGTTAAGAAGATACAATAAGTTAAATACTGGTAATGCTGTTGGATATGTACTGTGCAATAGAATCCTATTTTATATTTGGCACGATTGAACAGTAGATCCGGTTCACTGCATTTAACCCTTTCACTGCCAGGTCCGTATGTTGTACAGATCTGACAGCGAGGGGTTTTACACACATTCCTAGTGGCTACTGCCACTGGAATCCTGTGTGACTCTTACAAGCAGACTCCTGCCTGTCAGATGAAAGCATTAGATTGCTTCCACACACCGCCAGTAACGGCGCCCCACCCGTGCGTCCCTGCCATGTATCCTAAGCTCTGTTTGCCCATTTGTGTGCCTGGGACCGGCATAGCAGGTGCCACCAGGTAGAAGGGGGAGAGAAGAGTGGATGCACGTCTGCTCTCCACTCCTCCTTGCTGCTGACCCGGAAAACAATGTGTTTGACGTCACTTCCAGGTCAGCCTCTCGGTAACCCTGGCCAGCCGGAAAAGAATGTATTGCAATGCGATCTGCATTGCAATACATTTAGTGGAACACAGGGGAAGACATGCAGGGTCTTTTAGACCCTGGATGTCTCATTAAAGAGAAACTGTCACCAATATGTCAGCAATATTTCTAGCACCAGACCTCCTCCGTAAAACTAAGCCAATAACCTATACAGTGCTTTTAAAGTGTCGCCTATGGAAAATATAGGGTACTGAAGTTTGTCACCATTTCAGAGGCACAACAGCATCTTTTAAATTGTACCAAAAACATTGGGTAATTTAATATGTATGCGTGTCCTAAAATTAACTTCAGTGTATTTTTTACTGAAATGTTGGGTTTCCTAGACCTTTGTGGTAATATCGTGAGACATAAAAAATTGGAACTGCCACTATTTTATTCTCTATTGTTTGGGGGGGTTTTATGTAATCTTCAGGCCTAAAATTATTTTTAACCATGTGTGCAAAAAATGCAAAAACAGCCCTGGCAGCGAAAGGGTTAAAGGCAGCTCACCCTCATCATCAAGGAATGTAAAATAAAGGTGTCAGTTGTATTTAGGTAAGTTAGCGCAAGAGCTAAAATGAACATACAAAGCGCAGTCATAGGAACCCTAACCTATGCCAAATCATTGCATAATTTTTTAGCAGTGATAGATTAGTGGAAGGTTATTTCAAGTTGATTATTATAAATAAAAATAACTTTAAATTGTATAACATAACCGGTTCTTGCCATATGCAGGTGTGCTCAAAAAACAGAATGTTTTTTGGTGATTATACAAAAGCTGAGGAAGCCCTGTGAGTTAACATTGTCCCTTCCCCGCTTAAGGGAAAAAAAAACATTGTTTGATGGAGTTAAGCCCAAATTTGCAAAATGAGGCCCTAACAGTGTATGACCATATTTATGGTACGATAAGTCTACCCTGCAACAGATTTGGCCATCACTAATGGAGTCTACATATTATATGATAATCGGAGGGAAAATTCCATATTTGGAACGATCATAAGATTTTCATATAGTGTGTACACAAATTTCAAGGGCCAATTCAGACCTTCCAAAAGAAAATTAGTGAAGGAGGAAACTGCACAATTTTTCTTGTTACGGAATAGAACTTACAATTTTTGTGTAATTAGATTAGATTAGATTAGATTAGATTAGATTCAACTTTATTGTCATTACACATGTACAAGTACAATGCAACGAAATGCAGTTTAGGTCTAACCAGAAGTGCAATAGTAACAAAAGCAGGATATACAGTTTTGCATAATATTGGTAAATATTGGTAAATGGATATGTACATTAGCAAAGATTAAGAGATGGTAGTGCAAGTTATTACATATTAATGTTAATATTAATGGCAGTGCAAGTTATTACATGTTTATAAAGTGCATTATTGACTGTAGGTGTGCAAATAAGCAGTTGATGAATTAGTCCCATAATTTATGTACAGTGGTGTAAATGATATCCGGGGAGGGAGGGGGTTCAGAGGGATCAGCGGGGTGCAGAGTTCAATAAAGAAACAGCTCTGGGGAAGAAGCTGTTCTTCAGTCTATTAGTCCTAGTTTTGAGGCACCTGAAGC
>BLSH010284798.1:139085-152889 GCA_018402905.1 Glandirana rugosa
AGAGATGAAACAAATCTCCCTACATAAGTTTTACATGTACAGTAACTCACAAAAGTGAGTACACCCCTCACATTTTTGTAAATATTTTATTATTTCTTTTCATGTGACAACTCTGAAGAAATTACACTTTGCTACAATGTAAAGTAGTGAGGGTACAGCTTGTATAACAGTGTAAATTTGCTGTCCCCTCAAAATAACTCAACACAGCCATTCATGTCTAAACTGCTGGCAACAAAAGTGAGTACACCCCCAAGTAAAAATGCCCAAATTAGGCCCAAAGTGTCAATATTTTGTGTGGCCACCATTATTTTCCAGCGCTGCCTTAACCCTCTTGGGCATGGAGTTCACCAGAGCTTCACAGGTTGCCACTGGAGTCCTCTTCCACTCCTCCATGACGACATCACAGAGCTGGTGGATGTTAGAGACCTTGCGCTCCTCCGCCTTCCATTTGAGGATGACCCACAGATGCTCAATAGGGTTTAGGTCTGGAGACATGCTTGGCCAGTCCATCACCTTTACCCTCAGCTTTTTTTAGCAAGGCAGTGGTTGTCATGGAGTTGTGTTTGGGGTCCTTATCATTTTGGAATACTGCCGCACAGCCCATTTTCCGAAGGGAGGGGATCATGCTCTGCTTCAGTATGTCACAGTAAATGTTGGCATTCATAGTTCCCTCATTGATCTGTAGCTTCCCAGTGCCGGCAGCACTCATGCAGCCCCAGACCATGGCACTCCCACCACCATGCTTGACTGTAGGCAAGACACACTTGTCTTTGTACTCCTCACCTGGTTGCCGCCACACACGCTTGACACCATCTGAGCCAAATAAGTTTATCTTGGTCTCATCAGACCACAGGATATTCCAGTAATCCATGTTCTTAGTCTGCTAGTCTGCACAAGAAAGCCCGCAAACAGTTTGGTCTGGAGACTATAAAATATTGTAGTGAGACTGCATGATAGATATTGCTGCCCACTAACGCTGGCAGGATGCACATCGTCCATTCTTCACTACGTCTGTGGCAGTTTAATATAGCTAGATTTGAAGCGGAACTAAACACATTGTTTCCCAAAACAATAACATTCAGGGCATGTCACAGTTACTTGCGCTCTCAGCTGAATGTCTGATGTCATAACTGATCACATGTGCAGCACCATCATGGTGATTAAGCAGAGACTAAGATGGCAACTTCCTTGGCTGAAGGATTGGAGAGTTTATTCCAATTTATAAGGCACTGGCTCGCTAAAAATGAGTATGATGATTAAAATACAGACAGGGTGGCACCCGTGGAACAAATCTTAAAGTGGTCCACAATAAAGGTATAAAATGTTAGGACACCTCTCACAACATCATTAGGATACCAACATTCATTATTTTTGTAAATTTGTATCTATCCCTTATCATTTCTTGTTATTTTTGTTATACTGTATCTATATACTGTTTAGATACATGGGAATTTTAGAAGGATTTTAAAACTGAACTGCAGGTAGATATAGTTCTGTATTTATTATTAAATGTATACAGTATTTTTATTTCAAGAAGTGTGAGTATCTGAATTTGACTTGGCATCAGCCTTTTGTAATCTCCTGAATAGCAAAGCTCAGACTGGAGAGGGGGTGTTCTAGCAAGGAGAATGCTGATAATGGAGACAGCAGAGTGATAGAAGCTCATCATTTAGTTGCTGCTCTTTTTACTGTCCAGTTGCAGGCTGCAGAAGGTATAAGACCTGTTAGTGCTGGTTAACTACTGACACAGGGGACGTCCGGACTTTTGCCTTGCCAAACAGCTGCAATGGGTGGCAGGGCTGTGTAAATCGCAGAACCAGATGGATAGAAATCAAAATCCTTTGGCAGGTAGAACAGCTCCCATATACAATATGTATTTCATAGTAGTAGTTTGCCTGGAGTTCAGCCTTAACCTCCCTGGCAGTATGATTATGTCAGTATTTACAATGTCAAAATGGTACATTGTTGTGCATGGAAATTTGTTGTTTTATATTGTAGGCCTGTAATTCTTAGAGCCCTTTCACACTTGGGCTGCCCCACATCAGCTGTAAAGCGCCGCTAGTTTAGCAGCGTTTTACCACTGTTATAGCGGCGCATTGGCGCCGCTATTCGATCGGCAGCGGGGCGCTTTTAACCTCTAAGAAGGTGTTAAAAGCGCACAGTGCTTCCGGAGCGGTGTACAGCCGCTTCGGAAGCACTGCCCATTCATTTCAATGGGCAAGGGCGGTGGAGGAGCGGTGCAAGTGTGCCGCCCCAGTGTGAAAGGACACGCTGGCTTTCATTAAGAGGTGCTTTGCAGGCACTATTTTTAGCTAAATAACGCCTGTAAAGCGCCTCAGTGTGAAAGGGGTCTTAGGAATAACTCACTACCTAGTAGACATCCTGGGTATGATAAAATTTGAAACACAAAATCAAAAATTATAACATAATAAATAATTATTAAAAACAACAATATAATAATAATACATTTTATTCAATAATGTAATCAAACCAAAAACACTGAAATTTGTCCAAACAAGGTTGCAATATTACTAGTCACTGTAATACTAGACAATGCATATTGGTTTGAACTGTTTTTTTTTTATTTCAGGATTCCCAGCCTAGAGATGAGATCTAGGGACATGTAGACCCCAGATCTCGCTGTAAAGAGGATCTGTCAGGCCCTATTCCTATTACAAGGGATGCTTACATTCCTTGTAATAGGAATAAAACTGATAAAAAAAAAAAGCAGAAGCGAACGCATAAGTAGGTCCCGCCTGCATATGTAAACGGCGTTCAAATAGCTATCCTCACTTTCAGTGTCTGATGATGAATTCCCCACTAATCACTATTGCTACATTCTGCAAGTGATTCTAATTCACCGTCGATGTCTTCTAGCTGATGCAAAAGCACTTTTGACATAGAGGGACGCTTTTTGGATACCATGGACGCTCTCAGTTTTCCAGGCAGAGAGAATGGCAGAAAGAACAGTAAAAGTGCAGGCATGGCACTGGACCAAGCACTAGGGCCAAATCTGAGGTGAAATGATTTCAAACAGTAATGTAATCTACAGATTACTATGTATTGTATGTGTGTTTGTGTTTACTACTTTTTGTATTTCCTGCCAGCTCCGCCCCAATGCGTCACGCTGCTCCCAGGGAACGGAGCCCTGAACCCTGAAACATCAGGCGGAGGATCCGGTCGGAGGACACCATCGAAGGACATTGTGGGATCGCAGGGACAGGGTAAGTACATTGGAGGCATTTAACAGTGTAATCCCGAGTGTGGCTCGGGGTTACCGCTTTTGGCACTGAAAATTAACAGTTGGGATTACCGCTAGGGAGGTTAAAGTAGAATTCCAGGATGTGCCTAACTACTCCTAAAAATTCCTCCTGCCACCTCCAACCATCTATGCTGGCTAACCTGTAGCCATGTAAGAAAGATCTGTATACCTATTTTCAGGCTGCTATAAATTAAGTTGCAGTTTAATGAGTAAAATAAGTATTCAAACCAACAATAATTCTGGCTCCCACAGTATGTGCTCATGTGGTACACAGATTAGTCCTGTCAATTAAGGTCCCTTTCACACATACGGACCGTTTGTCCGTTTTTCATCCATCCGTTGACGGATGAAAAACGGACATTAATGCAACTCTATGGAAAAACTGATGACAACTGATGATCAGCTATTTTCATCAGTTTTCATCCGCTTCCGTCAGCATCCGTTTTTTTGAACGGATCAAAGTCCTATTTTTCATCCGTCAAAAAAACGGATCGGACGAAAAACGGATGTAAACTGACGAACGGTCAGTTTTTCATCTGTTTTTGCATTGGTAGTGAATGTAAAAAAAAAACTGATGAAAAACTGATGACCACAGATGAAAAAACGGATGAAAAACGGATGAACTGATGAACTGATGAACTGATAAACTGATGAACTGATGAACTGATGAACGGTCCGTGTGTGTGAAAGGGGCCTTAAGAAGGTGCTCCTAACAAAACTTGTTATGTGTATAAAAGACACCTGTGCACAGAATCTCTTTCTTCCATTCAAACCTAACCATCATGGGCAAGACCAAAGAGCTGTCAAAGAGACATCAGGGACAAGATTGTAGACCTGCACAAGGCTGGAATGGGTTACAAAACCATCAGCAAGAAGCTTGGTGAGAAGGAGCCAACTGTTGGAGCGATTATTTGCAAATGGAAGAAATACAAAATAACCAACAATCGCCCTCAGCCTGGAGCTCCATGCAAGATTTTGCCTCATGGGGTAAGAATAATCATGCAAAAAGTGAGAGATCTGCCCAGAACTACACGGGAGGAGCTTGTAAATGATCTCAAGGCAGTTGGGATCACAGTCACCAAACAAACCATTGGTAACACAATACTCCGCTATGCATTCAAATCCTGCAGCACCTGCATGGTCCCCCTCCTCAAGAATCCACATGTACAGGCCTGTCTGAAGTTTGCCAATGAACATTTAAATGATTCAGAGACGGATTGGGAGAAAGTGCTATGGTCAGATGAGACCAAAATTGAGCTCTTTGGCATTAACTCGACTTTTGTTTGGCGGAAGAAAAATGTTGATTATGACCCTAAGAACACCATCCCTACAGCCAAGCACAGAGGTGGAAACATAATGCTTTGGGGCTGTTTCTCTGCTAAAGGTACAGGCCAACTTTGCAGCATTGACCGGCCAATAGACAGAGCCATGTATTGTAAAATCTTGGATGAGAACCTTCTTCCCTCAGTCAGAACACTGAAGATGGGTCATGGATGGGTCTTCCAGCATGACAATGACCCTAAACATACCACCAAGGGAACAAAGGAGTGGCTTAAGAAGAAGCACATTAAGGTCATGGAGTGGCCTAGCCGATCTGCAGACCTTAATCGTATAGGAAATTTATGGAGGGAGCGGAAACTTTGAATTGCCAAGCAACAGCCAAGAGACCTTAAGTACTTAGAGAAGATCTGTAAAGAAGAGTGGACCAAAATCCCTCCTGAGATGTGTGCAAACCTGGTAACCAACTACATGAAACATCTTAACACTGTGCTTGCCAACAAGGGTATCTCCACCAAGTACTAAGTCATGTTTTGCTTGGTGGTCAAATACTTATTTTACTCACTGAACTGCAACTCAATTTATAACATTTGTATCATCTGGTGTTTTTTTTTTTGGATTTTTGGTTGATATTCTGTCCCTATTTTTTAAAATACACCTATGATAAAAAATTATAGACCCTTCATTTCTTTGTAAGCGGGCAAACTTACAAAATTTGTAGGTGATCAAATAATTATTGTCCCCACTGTATTATGAAAGGTTTGAACTTTGAAAAGGAGATCTTTCAGTGTTGCAGAAGACAAGGGTGTTTGCAACTAAGACTAATGAAATACATTTACTATAAGGCCTCATGCACACAGCACATTTTTGGACATTTTTACAGCAGCTTTTTTAGGCTTCAGACGTTTTTTTCCTACAGTCAGTAAACTCTCCAGCATGATATCCTATGTGTCCATGCACACATAGGCTGTTATCAACTGTTTTTGGCTAGGCGGTTTTTGCCTGAAAAAAAACTCCAAAACTAGTGGGTTCTGAGAGGAGATTTCAGCTGTAAAAATGCTCAAACGCCCGAAAACACCAAAAACGCAGATAAATGCTCAAAAACACATTTTCTGAACCCAATGAAAAAAAAAACGCTAAAAAACGCTGATGCGAAATAAAGCTCAAAAATGTTAATGCAAAAACACTCAAAAACGCTACTGGCTTAACGTCCTGTGTGCATGAGACCTAATAAAAAGGGTACACCTGCCTTGGTACAAACTCAAAAACACCTCTGCAATGCCCTCTGGCTGACTGATTACAAGCAGGATTGTGAATCTCTGAAAATGTTTGATGGCCACTTGACTAGATTAAAGGATGATAGAATAAAAGAGCTGTAGCTTGACCTTTTAGTATTACAGAGCTCAGGTCTTATCATAACCTGTAACAGTTCTTTGTTACTGTGAACTATATACTAAGTATGCAAAAAGATATCTCTTCTTTGGCCCCACTACCCTTTAATAACGGTGCATTTTATTTTTCCAGTACATTTCACTGTAAATATAAGTATAATAGTATATCTTAACAGAGTTGGGCGTTAATAAAAATGTATTGAAACAAAAAGATCAGAAAAGTGTGTTATATGCTTATATGTTTTTCCATTGTTGCAATTCTGCAAACCTTTATTAAAAAATTGATTGAAACTGAAAAAAAAGCAGAAAAGTGAATGTCATACCTGAGAAAGATGTATAAGACATAGAAATACAGAATATAACAAGTATAGTTCAAAGCTGATCTGTCAAATATCAGGAAAACCCTTAGTACTACAGAACAGGTTGACATACCGGGGGAGATTTACTAAAACTGGTGCACACAGAATCTGATGCAATTGTGCATAGTAACCAATCAGCTTCTAGGTTTTAGGCTGTATTCACACTGCTCTGACATGGAAGTCAGATGACTTCAGATCCGACTTTGCCCTACAACTTCTGACTTTGATCTGACTATACCAGGCCCTTTGAGTCTGGTATGAATCTTGAGGGGGAAACCCCACACCCACATTTTAAAAAAAAAACAGTGTGGGGTCCCCCCCCAGACCATACCAGACCCTTTGGATCTGGTATGGATTTTAAAGAGATCCCCCAGACCATAAAAACCCCATCCCCCAAAACCCCCCAAAATCCATACCAGACGCTTATCATCCGAGCATGCAGCGTGGCAGGTCAGGAAACGGTGGGACAAGCGAGTGCCCTCCCCTCCTAGACCATACCAGGCCACAAGCCCTCAACATGGGGGGTGGGTGCCTTGGGGAGGGGGCCCCCCACCCCAGAGCACCTTGTTCCCATGATGATGGGGACAAGAGCCTCTTCCCGTCAACTGTGGGCAGTGGTTGTGCGGGTCTGAGGGCAGGGGGCTTATCGGAATCTGGAAGCCCCCTTTCACAAGGGGCCCCCCAGATCCCGGCCCACCCCCAATGTAAATGAGTATGGAGTACATAGTACCCCTACTTATTTACCCAAAAAAGGTGTTAAAAATAATTTAAAACAGTTCACAGGTTTTTGAAAAAGTCCTTTATTAAAAATGAAGAATGTCCCCATCGTAGTTCCAACATGTCTTCTTTCTTTGGTGATGTCTTCTCCCTCCGGTTCTTCCCCCTCCTCTGGTTCTTCTCCCTCCTCCAGTTCTTCTCCCTCCTCTGGTTCTTCACCCTCCACTGCTGTGATGTCACCACCTGGGGGCATGATGGTGCGTTAATGCTACAAGGGGGGCGGGGTCTCTGGGTGACAACATCGGATGTGCCACGCACCATGGCTACATAAGAACCATCAGAGAATGAAGCTGGCGCAACTGCAGGAGCTAGCGTCAGGAGAACACATCAGCGGAGGGAGAAGAACTGGCAGAAGAACCAGAGGAAGAAGACATCAGCAGTGGAGGGAGAAGAACCGGAGGGAGAAGATATCAGCAGCAGAGGGAGAAGGACCAGAGGAGGGAGACGAACCGGAGGGAGAAGACATCACTGGAGCAAAAAAAGGCATTCTTCATTTTTAATAAAGGACTTTGTCAAAAACCTGTGTACTGTATTTATTTATTTTTCACACTTTTTTGGGTGAATGAGTAGGGTTACAATGTACCCCTACTCATTCACCTGGGGGGAGCGGGATCTTGTTAAAGGGGGCTTCCAGATTCCGATAAGCCCCCTGCCCGTGGACCCCCACAACCACCGCCCACGGTTGTCGGGAAGAGGCCCTTTTCCTCATCAACATGGGGACAAGGTGTTGAGGTGGGGTCGCCGAGCCCTCCCGCCTCAAAGCACCCACCCCCCAATGTTGAGAGCATGTGGCCTGGTTTGGTCCAGGGGGGGGGGGCTGCATGCTCAGAAAAGGGTCTGGTATAAATTTGGGGGGACCCCGCACTGTTTTTTTTTTTGGCGTGGGAATCCCCTTCAAGTTTACCTCTCCCCCCTCCCTCCCGGCAATCTTCTGGGACATGTCACAGGTCCCAGAAGATTGCCTGGACATTCACAGCATGCAATGCGCGCCCAGCTGTCAAGCCATGGCCAAGCGCCTACACTTGCTATGCTGGCGCCGCGGGAGGGGGAGGGGAGCGATGCATCGGGCGGCCGCATCGCTGGACCGTGGGACAGGTGAGTGGCCATTTATTAAAAGTTAGCAGCTACACTTTTTGTAGCTGCTGACTTTTAAATGGGTGGAACTCTGCTTTAAGACGGCTCTCCCCAGGGAACCATTGATTTATACACGTCATGCGACATGTGCTCCAAGTTTGTCGCACCAGTGTGAACCGGGCCTAATTGAACAAGCTGAAGTTAGAAGCTTATTGGTTACTATGCACAGCTGCACCAGATACTGTGTGCACCAGTTTTAGTAAATCTCTCCCACTGTAATGATCATTTTTACGTTATAAATTTAGGCCCAACTCCAGACAAAAAATGTTTTACTTTGTCTCGGACAGCGCAAGGAAGGCATTTATGCCACCTATGTCCCTATTGTGGACATATCCCCTCACTTCCTGACAGTAAATGATGGATATCTCTCCAACAGGACCACAGACAAATACACATTTTTCTAGAGTGATAAAGAATTAATGACTGACAATATTTGATGTGCCTTCCTTTCTAAGTGATAACTACACACCACATATGGGTGATACAGGAACCAGAAGGGAGGGTGAATCTCCTAATGGGGACCCTGATATAAATAAAAACCTGTCAGAAACATTATTTATCCACCATCTATAAAAACTGAGAAAAAAATTGTTAGCTGAACAACAGCTGGTTGGGATGGGTGCCTGGACCGACTTCTGTGACATCAGCAGAGAGCGGACTTCAGCCCGCTTTCTGCTGAAAACGGGTCACAGGAGTGCAGAACGAATTGCACTCCTGTGATCCATAGGAGAAGTACAGCCAAACAAGCTTTGGCTATACTTCCCCTTTAAATTCTTCTGAGTTTAGTTATTTAAAAAATACATAACCTTTCCCCAATTTATTGTGGTAATTACTGATAACATTTTTTCCTATTGTTACCTTTTCTAACATCAATAAGTGAATGAGCAGTATATATGTTCCCTTACAAACAGTGTTTTCTAATGCGTGGTATTACTTATGGTCCTCATCAGGGATGAGCTCAGGCGTGTTCTGAGCATGGTCCGAACCCACCTGAGCTAACTCCATGCCAGGCAACTTTGCCTGTGGCCAATCAGAGAAGGGAGGGGGCTACCTGGGAATCACTGGGTAAATTATTTTCTCTTTCCTGTAAAGTCGCTTCAATATAGATGGGGATCCGACTTTGGAGGCGACTTCCATTGAATTCTATGGGCACAAGTCGGATAGAGGTCGCCTTGAAGTAGTACAGGAACCTTTTCTGAAGTCGGAGCGACTACAGTAGTGTACATTAAGACGGCTCTCATTTACTTCAATGGAATTTCGGATGTCAAGTGACTTGGGGCGCCACAAGTCGGATCGCAAGTCGCTGTAGTGAGAACTGGGCCTTACTGACACATGGATGTAGCAGACCTCGTGTATAAAATCAGAGGCAATGTGAAAATATAAGCCATTAAAACAATTTTATACTATAAAAGAGCATTGTGTTTATACATGAAGTTTGACATTGTGAATAATGTTACCATGGGACCTAACACAAGCATAGTTACTTGAACATAAAAGGTGCCACATCAAAGCTGCCATTTTAATTTTATTGTGTTATCCTTGAATATTTTGTATCAGCTTTTAACATAAACTATTTATATATTCTGTAGGGGTAGATTTCTACCCATTTCCGCTGTGTTCTCAAGGGACACATGTGGAAAGATGCAGTTTAAAATAAAATGGGGAAAACATTTTTCCGTATTACGATCCTGGATCTGATTAATATTTAATAGACTACTAAAACCTGAAGACGAAGAAAAACTGAAAGTATGTGCATACATGATGGCAACTATTTTAAAATATACTTGAACTTTCCGAAAAATGCTTTCTAGTAAAAAAAGATGTCAGTACAGTGTGTTCCATAATGTGCTAACTCATACTTGTAGCTTTTCTGTAAACCCCATCGTGCCTCTAGATCCCTGGAAAGATTCTCATTCAGAAAACTTCATTGTAATTTCACCTTTTGTTGCTCTGTGAATTCCGATCACTTCCTAATTTTTAATAAAAAAAATAGCTAAGTGGGCGGGTCTGCCTGCCACATTACAGAATCAGTCTCTGTGTTGTAATAAGAGAAAAATTATAAGGAAGTCATTTGCATTAACAGGAAATTGCATTCCTGCGGGTGTTTGGTAAACAGAGTTGCCATGGTTACAAGAAATCGCTAATTAACTTTTTTAGCAGTTTTATTTATTTGCAGATTTTATCAGAAGGGCCATTAAATTACCAAATGGCCTGGGTACCAATTATATATTTTATAGAATTGTTTTAAACAAAAGTAGAATTTTCCTGTAACAGTGAAAGAATATCACAGTAGAGATTTGCAACTGGATTCAGCAAACATATTACAGCTTATTTTTTTACCAACTTGGTAATATAGAAGGTTAATTATTTACTTTTTCATTATAAGCCAAAGTGACTCATAACCCCACCTGGAGAAAATGACTTATATTACTTAAATTTGTATCATTGGGCGTTTTCCTAATTTAAAGAGCAATTCCTAACAAATACTGGAAATAATCAGTGAGCTACTGTAATAAAATCATAAAGTTCACTTAATTTACCCTAACCCCTTTCATGAATAGAGGACCATTTTTACACCTGCAAATGCACCCTACCTCTGATTACATGCAAGGACGCCATAGGGCAGGGATACAGGGATATGCAATTAGCGGACCTCTAGCTGTTGCAAAACTACAAGTCCCATCATGCCTCTGCCTCTGGGTGTGATGCTTGTGGCTGTCAGAGTCTTGCTATGCCTCATGGGACTTGTAGTTCTGCAACATCTGGAGGTCCGCTAATTGCAGATCCCTGCCATAGGGTATTCCTGCAATTAACTGTCCCCCATTGAAAGCAGTGAGAGGCTGCCGGCTCCCGAAGCAAATTGCTGCCACTCACATATTATCTTTTGTGCAGCGATCACACGCCTGCATCCAGAGCCAATCACTAGCATGTGATTGCTGCATGAGCAATTGCATGCAAGAAGGGCTGCTGTTATAAACTGCGGGGCCCTGTATAGACTGCCCCTACCACCTCCTTTTTTTTTTAAGAGCCTTGTTAGAGGGTAAAATATCAGGGATGTTAACAGACAGCCTCAGCTGCACTGGATAGTGAATGAATGGTAAGCGCTCTGAGGCTCCCAGTTCATTCACATACTGAAGCATAGTAAACACAATTTACTATGCTTCGGTGATGAATGGACACAGTGAGTGATCAGTGCCAATCACTCACTGCTTTCATTCAGGAAAGGAAGGACTGATAAATAGGATATATTGACCACACACTCCCCACTCTCCATCCTGAAATATCCCCTTGTATGCCCTCAGTAGCTGCTGGTGGGAGAGGAGAGGAGGGAAGCTGCCAACACTACAGGGGAGGGTATACACAGGGAGGCCAGGACAGCAGGGGGGTGCAGGGCGCAGATACCAATCCCCTTCAGCGCAGCCGGAGGAAGAAGAAGGAGGAAAATCCGGCAGAGCTGCAGTGGGACCCACAAGAGTTGGCAATAAGGCAGTACAGCCATCGCTCCTGCTCAGTAGGTGCCTGGGCCCCTCTTTTGAATTGATGGGGCATGGGCCTGGTACAGGAGGGCTGGCTGTACTGCTTTATCAGTGGCCCTGCATACAAGTGGCCACACTTAGCTGTGGGAACCAGCAGCCTCTCACTGCTTTCAATGGGGCTGCTCCTCGCAGCTTATCAAAGTACAGGCGCATTCGCAGATTTACAGGTGTGAATGCACTTTTAGTATTGGTCAGTTATCTTGACAATAACTCTACAACTTATTTAACCATCTAAATATATTTACATATATGTAAATATTTTTTTTTCTATTTATGGGACATACAAGGCTTACTTGTATGTCTTGTGCAATTTTTTTTAAATAAATGTCATACTGATGTTATTTATTATAAGCTGTCAAATGGACAAAGATGTTAAAATATATTTTTATTTTACACATAGGAGTTTGTTTTGTTTTTTTGTTAGTCATGAAATGGGCATAAAGTAACAAATTCAATGCTCACAAGGACATGCACCTGTGTTTTATATATTTAGTGCCGGTTCACACTAGTGCGATGCGGAAACCCTGTGAATCTACTGCGGGTTCCCGCATCGCACCTGACTCGCATGGCAGTTCACACTGCCATATGCGAACTGTTGGGAGTGTCAATGCAAAGTTAATGACATCCCCATTTCAGCTCGCATATTGCAGTGCGAACTGACAGTTTGGGTGTGAACATCCATGCGATCCGATTCTGGTGCTGACTCAAAAAAAAGGGTCTTGTGCGAGTTTAGTCCGAATGTGATGCTGTATGGCTGGAATCGCATCACACGGACATCGCATGTGATTTGCACTGCAGTGCGGTGCAAATCACATGCGATATCACACAGCACGCCAGTGTAAACCAGCACTAAGTCAAATGAATAGATAACACAAGGGGGTTGATTTATTAAAACTGGAGAGTGTAAAATCTGGTGCAGCTCTGCATAGAAACCAATCACCTTCCAGGTTTTTTTGTCAAAGCTTCATTGAACAAGCTGAAGTTAGAAGCTGATTGGCTAGCATGCACAGCTGCACCAGATTTTCAATTCTCCAGTTTTAGTGAATAATCACCAAGGTCTCTTGCAATATAGCATACACTGAAGGAATTTATTACATAGAGAATTTGGAAATGATCAAATTGCTTAATTGGAATTAAAGTCAGAAAAAAATACAAACAGGCAGGCTCTTTGTTGCAGAAAAGACATGCAATGCCTCTTCTGAAATGAAAAAACCTACCTGCCTGTTCACAGTCTTCTGCAGAATGTACATTGAGCTGCACATGGCAGCTTAGTTTGATTGATACCATTCCATGCCGACTAATCAAAATGCCTGGAAAAAGGCAGGGGGAAAATGCCAGCACTGGCGAGGGACCTCACGGTTGTTGGACCATTGGAGTACAATGGGCAATCTTGACTTTAATTCTGCTTTAAGACAATAGACAGAAGAAACCTAATCACAGACTGATAAAAGATATGTTGCCAAATGCCAACACAGCTTAATCTTCTGCGAAAAGAACTATCTGATGTTTGTTCAGCATGGTGCATACAACACAGGTGTAAAGTTTCGGAACTACCAGGGGTACATTCATCAGGCAAAAGCCTTGACTGTCTCTGAATGTCACATTTGCCTGATGAAGGGAACCCTGGTGGTTCTGAAATGTTGCACCCATGCTGTATGACATGCTGAACAAACATTAATAGAAACGGTTCTTTTTACAGAAAATTAAGGTGTACTGGCAACATATCTTTTATTTGATTACCGTGGCATCATCTACCAGTTTCTCCAGCATTTAGGAGTATAATGGTCTGATGCGTGATGATATGATACTAATCACAGACTGTTTGCAGGAATGCCCATATAATTAAAGTATAATCAGTTTAGAAATTAGGAAAACCAAAACAACATTTTAGTGTACCTTCTCAAATATAAAGATATTTCTTAATGGTATAATTGAAGTGTGCTTTTATTCATAACAATATATATATATATATAAAATATAAACAATATATATATATATATAAAATATAAATAATATATAAACAATATAATAATTGTGCCCCCCCCCAAGATGTATGAGTAAAATCTC
>BLSH010284798.1:157979-172303 GCA_018402905.1 Glandirana rugosa
GAGACACCTAGAACTTCCTCTTGAGGTCCGGTTTATTTTTTTTTTTTTTTTTGACCGTAACCCAGGGGGAGGTTCTCGTATGGTCCGGGAAACCAGACCATACCCAAAATTCCCCTTGGGGATGCGGCATTTTGCCGCACCCCAGGGGGGTTTTAGGTATGGTCTGGGAATAGGCTGGTGCGTCGGACCGTCCGGTCCTTTCTCCCACCCCTGCTCACTCGTGGGGGGGCCTGGTATGGTCCGGCGTACGGGAGTTGTACCCCTCATACTCACGAAGCCCTGTCCCCCCCGAGACGAGGGGGGTGGGGTTTCGTCCAGATTCCGATAAGTCCCCGCCCGCAGATCCCGACAACCAACGGCCAGAGTTGTCGGGAAGAGGCCCTTGTCCTCATCAACATGGGGACAAGGTGCTTTGGGGTGGGGGGAGCAGAGCCCCCCCTGTCCCGAAGCACTCATACTCCCCATGTTGAGGGCATGCGGCCTGGTATGGTCCGGGGGGGTGCTCACTCGTCCCCACCCTCTTTCCTGGCCTGCCAGGCTGCGTGGTCGGATAAGGGTCTGGTATGGATTTTGGGGGGACCCCACGCCGTTTTACGGCGTAGGGGTTCCCCTTAAAACCCATACCAGACCAAAGGGCCTGGTATGCTCTTGGAGGGGGACCCAATGCCAGTTTTTTTTTTTTTTTTTATTTGGCCTGGAGTTCTCCTTCAAGATCCACAGAGCACAAGGTGCCTGGCATTATCAGGATCCCTGTTCATAGACAAACGGTCCGACTTTGACCCTATGTAGGACCGAAAATCGCACAGCAAAGTAGGATCAAAGTCAGATCGTTTTTTTGTCGGATAGTGTGAACCCAGCCTAAGACTGGGTTCACACTTGTCTGACAAATGGACCGACATTGTGAACACAAGTGGCATTACGTTACAAAATCAATGTTTCCCTATGAGAGCCGTCTTAACTGGTCCGACACAAGTCGGTCCGACTTTGAAAAAGGTTCCTGTACTACTTTGGTCTGACTTTGGTCCTACTTCAGCCCATTGAATATCATTGAAGTAGGATCAAAGTCGGATCCTTGTCATAACCATCTCACTTGTGACATCCGACTTGGTGATTACAGCAACATTAAAAGGAATTTATCTCACACTGGGATTGTTTTGATTGGTCAAAGGACAAGTCACTATCTCAAAGTCGGAGCAAAATCTTATCTTGTTCATTCAAGTCGGATGGAAGTAGGACCAAAGTAGGACAGAAGTAGGACCGATGTTGCAGGGCAAAGTAGGATCAAAAGTCTGACCGTTTTTGTGTCGGATAGTGTGAAATCAGCCTAAGAGCTGGTTCATACATAGGCAACTTGTCAGGCGATTGAGTCGCCTGACAAGTTGCGCTCCATGCATTGCAATGGAACCTTTCTAGTAGGAGCGACACAAGTCACTCCGACTTAGAAAAGGGTTCCTGTACTACTTTGGGGGTGACTTCAGGCGACTTGCAGTGATTTCTATACAGAAGTAATTTGCAAGCCGCGCTGAAGTCGCGATGTGCGGGGTCGCCCTGCAAGTCGGATGTGTGAACCGGCTCTAATAGGCTGTTCAATTTGAAAGGGAAGTTACACCTTACAAGAGAATTATCCCCCGGGATTAGTGAATGAAGTGAAAATTTACTTTGCAAAGAATAATCATGTGCAAGAAGCATAAAAAAAGATTGAATGCTGGAAGTCAACAGAGCTTCACCTCATTCCCTGGTCTGGGAAAAACTCCCTTGCAAAGTGAACAGTCAATGAGGTGAAGCTTTATTACCTTCCATCATCCAGTCATGTGCAAGCAAAAATGAAAGGCGGGAACAAAAGACAAAGAACGCGTTTCTCTCATAAACTGTTTGAAAGGCAAGATAGGGAGAAGATAAAGCTGGCCATTCAGCAATAGAATTTTCCTTAAAAAATGTATTTCAGAACATTTGTTTGATTCTCTGATAGTCAATTGGGTTGAATTGGAGATGGTTTTTAACTGTAATGAAGAGGAAAATTGATGGAGAAAGATGGAAATTTCTGTGAATGTGGTTTTTGATAGGGAAGATTTGTTCATGTGCATCCTGACGTTGAACAAAGAATTCAAAACACTGGCATAGTAATCAAACATCATTTTTCAGGGTTGTCATGTAAAATTTGTAGTCATAATGATATTTTTGAATGCTCCTTTGAACAATTTTCTGTAAAAACTAGCCAGGGGGGAGGTGTAGCTATTTCAGTAGAGGTCCACATTAAAGTAGAATTCCAGATTTCATTTCACACATAGTTTGTAATTTCCATTACAGAACTATGCGGTTGCTGTGTGTTCTGTGGTATACTAAAGTAGCATTACCTACTGTGGCAGAGCGTTGCCCTGCCAGGGTCTAGAAGAAGGTTGTGACCCAGAATTCTCAACCAGAGGGGGTGAGGAGCCCCAGAAAGCTTGTGACAAGAAGAGGAAACTGTTTTTTCAATTTCCTCAGTATTTTCTTAAAGAGTTTGTTAACACAAAAGAAAAAAACATATCCTGTTCCCTTAAAGCATGTTATACAGCACAGTGCTTGTGCTGTGTCATTTGGCCCCCTGTATAACCTGAAATACCTGTCTGATCCTGCCTGGCTATACCGTTCCCCCTGTAAACTAACCACGGTTTATCATGGCTGCTGAGCTGTGACATCAGAGTCAGTACATACCTCCATCATCTGCGTTCTCTCCCTCCCTCCTTTCCCCCCTCCCTCTCTGAGTGTCTGCTCGTGTCAGCCCTGCTCTCATACTTAACATGAAAAGCCCCCATCCCCTCTGTATTAGAGCAAGAAGTTCCCCTGTTTCTGTGTTATATCATAAATATGCTTATCTGTATAGATAACACACCGTCTTCCTGCGGTCATGTGACTCCTCAGCTCTGTCTCTCCTCTCTCCTCTCCTCCCTGGCTGATGTTAGCTGCAGTGCTCTGCCCCACCTGCTTGGACTGTCAGCTAGGCAGAGGAGAGGAGAGAAGAGGCAACTGATCACAGGAATACGGTGTGTTATCAGTACAGATAAGCATATATATGATATAACACAGACACAGGGGAATTTATCATTATAATACAGAGGGGATGGGAGCATTTTATACAAGTGGCTTAACAACCACTTTAAGTTAGTTTTGGGACCTGGAGATTTCAAAGTGATCCGGGTGAGATGACATCTCCAATCCTGGATCCAGGTATTCAGAACGGCCAGTGTACTGATTTGTCAGGTGTGCGCCGGGCTTTTAGTAATAGCCTGATCATGGTTCTGAGCTCCCCCCTGGCAGACAGGAGGTCTGGCCCAGGAGTCAGGAGTGCTCCATGTGGGAGCCAGTGCAGCAAGTCTGCTAGCTGTGTGCACCAAGTTGGTCGGTGAACGGTCAGAGGGCTGAATGTCATTTATGTTGAAGGGAAAATAAATGCTAAAAAAAACCCTGAGAGGGAAACTCATGTTTTTGTGTTTGCCGAACTTTCTCCTTAAGAAAAATGGGCAAACAAAGCCCTTAAAAATGAAGAAGCAGCGAGGAAAGCTCTACATTTGATGGTAGTTCTCGCACTACATACAGTAAGTCGCAATGTGTTCCAGCAGCGGTACAGGCGACTTCCTGCTTTCTGGTGAAACTAAAGAGCCTTGTTATTTTATCAATGAATACAAGGTTTCCAGTCGGGACAGGTGGGCGGATTATGTCGCAATTTCCATCTCGGCCAGTCACAGAAAGCCTTGTAATCATTGATAAAAACACAAGGCTTCTTCTGAATGGTAAAGAAGCACTCAGACTGACTTTCTTTAATTTAAGCAGCAGACAGAAAGATGCCCGTACTGCTGCCAGAGCACAGCTTTGCATAATATGTGTACTTAATGCTACTACAGTAAACTACAGTGCACACAGCGACAGCATTTTTCTGTTATGGAAATAGTTTGTTTGGGCCAGCTTGACCCAGATGAACTATTCAAAGTCATATTAAATCTAGAATTCTACTTAAAGTGTTACTAAAACCACAACAGTAAAATCTGTCTGTATATGCAGTAAAGCATGCTTGTTATATTCACTGTGGAACCTAAGGGGTTACAGAGGTTGAAAAAAAGACACAAGTCCATCTAGTTCAACCATTAAAAAAAAATAAAACATACAATCCCATATACACAATCCTATACCCACAGTTGATCCAGAGGAAGGTGAAAACCCCCAGCAAACATGATCCAATTTGCTACAGCATTTCTTTCTGAACCCCCGAGAGGTTTTCCCTGGATCAACTTTACCTATAAAATTAGTACCCAGTTATATTATGTACATTTAGGAAAGAATCCAGACCTTTTTTAAAGCAATCTACTGAGCTGGCTAATCCTGGGCTAATCTTGTGCATTGTGTAAAAAGGCTGTTTGATCCTGTTTTCTCTAAGCCTCCCCTTCTTTTAGTGTCCCAAATCCATCTGCTGATAGAACAGAGCCTTGGAGGCACTCTGCACATGCTCAGTTTGATGTATATTGCTAGAGTGTTTTTTTTTGGGAGGGTGAATGTGATCTGTGCAGTCCAGATAGAAAGTCAGGGGTCATGCAGCCCCATAGGACAGTCAGAGCAGAATGAAAACTCCTCCCTCAAGCTGTAACCAATGCGTGGTTCCTGTTTTTGCCACATTTTCTAAGGGGTTTATGAACAGATACAGGAGTTGAAGACAGAACCCAGAGAAGGACAGGGTTGCTGATGAGAGAGAGGAGAGGTACATAGCAGCATCCATAACTGTGGTAGTTATCTCTCTTTGTGTTATGAACTACAAGCAGGGCCGCTGATAGGCCAGTACAACTGGCCCTGCTGTACCGGACCCGGGCTCCATGAGCTCAGCTGGGGCCCGTCAGCTTTAAAGTTAATTTCCACCTAAATGAATGGAAGGACTACCAACCCCGCTCCAACTTGCTTTCCAGGGTGTATAAATATATCCTCCTGGGCCCCATCAGATCACCAGAGGGGCCCAGGAGGTGAAAGCAGAGGTGGGACTTTATTTCCATTTTCGGGCCATTCACCAAGCTGCGCTGTTGTTAAAAAAGTAGTTCCGGCCACGCACAGCCTACTATGCCTTCCCTGGAGGAGTTATTCACTTGTATAGCCCTCTCCCTCAGTAAATGCCGTGTACTGAGGGAGAGATTGATGAGAGATGGCTGAGAGGGCTTGGCAGGGCTCTTCCTGGCAGCGGATGGCAAGGCACATACAAGCGGCACACACAGGAGGATGAGGAAGGAGAACCTACCCTGGGTGGTGTCTTAATCTGTGATGAGGGAGGCGCACTGGGTGATTCTGCAGCTTCTGCTTCACTAACAGGAGTGCCTGTCATTCTCCCTCCTGTTACTGCAGAATGTATTAGCTTGTTCTCCTGCCTGGCCAGGTCACTTCTGTCTTCCTTGTTGGTCACTTTCACAGCACTTTGTCGTCTCACTTTCAGCATTCCAGCACATCCCTTTACCTTCCCTGCCCAATCGTAAGTCAGCACTGATTCTCCTGCTCCTCTCTGTTGTTTACATTAACCCTTCACCTTCTTCTATTAGCTGTCCCGTCCATACATCTGCACTGGACGTCCTGCAACCTCTGGTCTCAGCTCTAGACATTCCATAAAGCTGTTTGTCTGTCACCCTTTTCACCCCAGCTTAGTAGTCATGTCCAGTCCCCATAATGTAGCCTTAGCACTTTCTTTACAGTCCTTCACTATACTTTTTATTAAAACATACTCTTACTAACCAGACCCCCTGCATATTCACTCTTTCTTATCTCTAATTATCTCTAATAACCGGTGCTCTGCGGTTTGACCACAGTGTGATGTGCGGCTTACCTGTGGTTTTAGGTGCACTTCCATTGAATTCTATTGCACAGTGCGTTTTCATGAAAGCGCATCAAAGTCCTGCATGCCGCACTTAAAACTGCAGATAAACTGCACATGCAATCACATTCACACTGTGGCCAAACTGCAGTGCACCAGCTAGGTTCACACGTCAGTTCCAATGTCAGTCACAAAATTGTGGCTTTCCTGACACACACTGTCCATAAGAAGATGTGTGGCAGCGCCATTGTTTGTTAATTGCACCCGCACACATCTGCCAACACATGCATTTTCATGGGTGGGCGGGGTTAAGAGTGGGGTCAAGGGCAGAGTTGGGGTGGGGCCCGTTAGGTAGGCTGTACGGGGCCCCATGATTTCTAACAACGGCTCTGACTATAAGTCAAGCATCACCAAGGTATGACCAGTAATTCGGCAGCCACTAGCAGCTACAGGTTTCTTATCTTTCTTAATTCTTGAGTCCCATGACAAAACATGGTTATGTTCAGATCTCTAAGCACAAGAGATGGCACACATCATTGCATTCTTAACAAGGGGGAGTCATAAAACGGTGGACTACGCAACTATGGAAGGAAGCCTATTTGGGAGAGAATATTAATTACTGATGGTTGCATGGAGTTTGTATTTTTAAAGTGTATTAGGGAATAAAGTACCTCTTAACATGATTCTATATATGGGTGGAGGGCTTTACTTCCCTCCCAACCACTCAATAAGGCAGAGTTCTCCAGATGCTCAAAACCATTCTAAGAACCTTGCTAAGTTGTTAGCACTTCCACCTGGCAGCAGTAGGATCTTCTGATCATTACCACTACCTGCCTGGAGTTTGCATGCCTTTCCTTGTGCCTAAGTTTCCTCTGGGTACTTTGGTTTCCTCTCACATTCCAAAGACATGCTGGTAGGGTAAAGTGATATGAAAGGCTATCATTTTTTTAAAAAATAACAAACATGTCATACTTACCTGCTGCATGCAGTAGTATTGCACAGAGCATTCTTCTTGGGTCCCCCGCCGGCACTCCTGGCCCCTCCCTCCTGCCAAGTGCCCCCACAGCAAGCAGCTTGCAATGGGGGCACCTAGAGAGGTGCTCTCCCTAGCCGCTGCTCTGCATGTTCATTCACACACAGAGCCGTGACTAGGCCCAGCCCCCCTCTCTCCTCATTGGCTCACTGGCTGTGATTGACAGCAGTGGGAGCCAATCAGCCAATGAGGAGGGAGAGTCCCCAGAGAGCCGAGGCACTCATGCACATCGCTGGGTCACAATGAGGTTCAAGTAAGTTTTGGGGAGGCTGGGGTGGCTGCTGCACACAGAAGGTTTTTTACCTATACCTATAACACTGAAAGGGGTATTGTAGTGTTCGCAGCATAAAGATACCTCCATTGCACACTGGGTCAATATATACCCAAATGCAGGATATTGGAGCAGCTGGTGGATGGCTCTGCAGCAATCGAGTGAAAGAATATGTTGTCAACACACCTTAATCTTCTGAAAAGGGAACGTATTTATTAAAGTTTCTTCAGCATGTTTTACAGCATAGTATTCTTTCATTCATTTGGGTGCTTGCAGAAACAATTGTAAGTACCCCTGACAATGCTATTGATTGTCTCAACCCCTGTTGCTGTCACTTTTGTTGCAAAATTAAGTCTGCAGGTACAAGTAGAGTAAAATATAAAGGCTTGGAATAATTAAAAAAGAATTAAAGTGACACTAAACAATATCCATATTTTCCAAAAATAATCCTTACACATCCATTTTGTCCTGTCCCTGAAATCAATGTCTTTAAAATAATTTTCTACTCAGTTTTTCTGCCTCCATTTAGTATCCTCCATGAGCTCCCAAACCTCTTCTTTTCTCTTTCATCTTTCTTTGTTTGTAACAAGCAGTTAGTTGTGATGATGTTCACTGCTCTATGCACAGTACAGACCCCATAGTCTATCTTGGAAGCGATCCCACATACAGTGGAGCCATTGGGAATAGATGTAGCCACCCTTTACCAGGAAAGTCATATTACAACAGCTAAATAAAAAAAGGAATTTAGAGATTTGGAGGAGGCTGTGAGCAATAGAAGGTACGTTTTTAAAGTTAAGACTATGTACTTCTATGTAATAGAATTTGCGTTTTTAAACCAGATTTCAGTGTCACTTTAATATAGTATCTAATACTACATACTGTATATTGCCTGTATACAGTTACCAGAATACAACACTTTTTGAGACAGTGGTCAAAAATATACATACTGTAAGCAATGTCTGAACCAACCTGGAGATGTTGAAGCTTATGAAGAAAGACTATTATGTAACTGTGACAATGGATCATTCCGGCTGCAATGGAAAAATGATGCATTGTTCATTTTCTCCTTGTCTGTGTCATAGCAAAGTTTTGACATCAATCACCAGTGGGATATAAGGCCAATTTACCTGTTACATTTTTGTGATTTATACAAAAATAATTGGAGCCCAGCTCCAGCCAAACTTTTTTTTATTTCTTTTAGTCTTGGAATAGTAGGGAAGAGTGAGAAATCCTGTCAGGATTTATATGCTGTCTGTGTTCCCAGTGAGATTTCCTCTAACTTGCTGCTAAGTCTAATACAGGCGGTCCCCGGGTTACAAACAAGATAGGGTCTGTAGGTTTGTTCTTAGATTGAATTTATTTGTAAGTCGGAACAGGTACTTTTTATAAGTGTAGCTTCAGCCAAAAAAACTATTTTTAAGCTTTTTGGATAGCATATAGAAGGGGTAATCCCCTTGTATTGTTTGTTTTGCTGTCTATGTTTCTGTTCATAAGATTTCACCTCACTTCCTGTCCCAATGATAATTGGATTTTGAAAATTTTGGGTTGTTGTGGAAACAAGGATTGGTGATAAAGCATCAGTGGTGACCCCTTTTTCCCATAATAACTCTTACAGGAGTGAATTTCCCTTCCTAGGGGGAGATTTCCTCTCACTACCTGTTATTTCCCTCCGTTTGTAAGTAGGAGTCGTTTATAAGTCGGATGTTTGTAACTACGGGACCGCCTGTACTTGTTACCTAGACAGGATGTAAAGGGAAATCTCCTCAAAAGGGACACAGACAGCAATAACACCAGAGACAGGTTTTAATGCTTCTTCACTCTGCTGGGAAAAACGCCCTTAGTGTGCTGTTGCTGGTATTGCACAGGCTGTCACATGCCCTATACTGTGTTCATCAAGTGATTCCCTCAAATTATACTTCCATGTTATGGTTACCTGTTTTTGGACACTGAGTTGAACTTCTACCCTGTGTGCATGGCAGTATGTGTGAGAAAGGGGATGTATGGATCTTGGGCACGCCCGAGCTGTGTTTTTGACAACGTTGTCATATTTTAAATACCTTTGCCACAGTGGTTGTTTATGATTTTACCAAATTTATCTATCAATAAAGGTTATATTTTACCTAATTGGTTCCCTGGACTAGTGCCTTGGTGATCTCTTTTCACCTTTCTTTTTTCTGGGAAAAACTGTTTTTATCTTTGCTTGTGTCAAACGTTCTTCATCCTCAATCCAGTGCTGGGTCCTTTGTCTAGTGTGCGGGTGCTGCAAATTTCACCTGGAGTGCTGGCATTGTATCCAATCAGCAACCAAGTGCCAGCAAAGCCGAGTAATGCGTCACTATGCCCAAGCTGAACCCCCTGTGCTTCCAGTGTCTGCTGTGCTTCAAAATAATGTGCCCCGGTTAGTATGTATTTTTAAGGTTTACTATTAAAGTAATTTCCAAGTTGATGCTGTATGCTGCCTGCATCACGGTTTTGCACTTTTTTCACTCTTAGATGATTCAAGCGAGGCCAACTGAAGGCCTTATTTGTATATGTTTCTGTCTACCTCTTTATCGTTGTAAATCACTTTCAATACGAAACAATTGAAACAGAAAAAAATGTGCCTTCAAATGCAGGGTGCAGTGATGGGGACTACTTGTGCCTTGTCGTAAGCGACAGGTACATAGATGACATTTTATTCCTTTGGATTGCATCAATAGAGACTCTCAATAAATTCAAACAGCTAATGACAGTAAATCAATGGCAGGAAATACCATTCTTCATGCCAGCAGTGGTCATCCTGAATTTTGATACTGTGTATTTCTTTTGGTCAGTAACCCCAGTTTCCCACAGCTACACTAAGGATATGAATTTTCAGAGGGAGAGCGATGCCCTACATTTGATCGATGCCCTACGTTAAAAGAATGGAGTTTTAAGGATAAAGTTTTGCAGAAAGCCTATCATAGTCTTGGAAAATAGAAAAATTGGTTTTAGGAGGAGAGTTAAGAAAGAACTGAAGATAAATCTTTGAGACTTATCATTAAATTTTCACAGTAACATGAGATTATACATCACATTTTGACTTGCCATTGGCATTGGTTGTGAGCGCAGATTGTTAGATATGTTCCCCCGTCACCTAAAAATACACTTACACTTGCCACGTCAATTAGAGATCATCTAACACATAGTCAATTTTGCTTTCTAAGTTTGTACAGTATGTGAAAGTAATGGCCACCGTTATTATGTTATATTATTCTGGTCTACTATTAATAAAAAACATTACAGTGGTTCTAAACCTTACCTACTCTATTCAAAACTAAAAACAAAAAAAATAGCTTTGTCTCTTAAAGTGGTAATAAAGTGCACTTTTGAACTTGTACCTACAGGTTAGCCTATAATAAGGTTTACCTGTAGGTACAGTGAATATCTCCTAAACGTGCACTGTTTAGGAAATATTCATACAGGATGCAGCCGCTAACGCCACCGATGCATGCACTCTAACGGGAAAACATACCCGTGCCGTACCTTCAGAGCTCCGTGCCAGGGCATGGGCTGGAGTGATGTCATTGCGGCTCGGCCATTCATACAGTCGTAGCCCGCAAACCTGGAAGGAAGACTAGGTGAAGATGGAAGCCCTGTCAGCAGTGACAGCGCGCTGCTGGAGGGCTTTGTTCTAAGATAAGTATTTCAAAATGTGTTAGCATGCCATGCATACTAGCACATTATGCCATTGCCTTGCAGGGTATTTTTTTTTGTTAATGCCCAAGTTTACTACCGTTTTAAACTTTAAAGTGACACTCAAAAGCGTTTAAAATATGAAGGCAAAAGCACAGAAATATCAAGTGTTTTAAATTCTTACTTGTAGTGGTTTTCCTTTCCATAAATGATCTTTTATTCACTTACAATGTGCCTTTGAACTTGCTAGTAAGTTTAACTGCTCCAGGAAAAATCAGTTCCCTAGTACAGCACCATTAACCCCTTCCTCCTAACATGTCATTGCCCTCTCCTCTTCTGGGGGTGTCTAATCACTGCCTGTGCTTGTCCAGCTCCTTCCTCCTCCCTTTCACATTTCCACATAAAAGTTTATGTAGATGATGGAGGAGGGGCGAAGGTGAACACTATAGAGCAGCCATTCTGAACCAGGGTTCCTCCAGGGATAGCTAGGGGTTCCTTGATCTGTGGCCAACTGTCCTCTCATCTGATCATGCATGTATAGTTGCAGATCCAACGCCTTGCATGACTGCAAGGGTTTTATTCTGGCCACCCCTGTAAAGGGGGGGGGGGGCATTTTTCCTATTTACCATCACCAATGTAAGGGGAATTTTACCAATGACCCTCAGTAGACTAATCTCACCAAGGGTTCCCTGAGACCTGAAAAACATTTCAAGGGTTTTATTCTGGCCACCCCTGTAAAGGGGGGGGGGGGGGCATTTTTCCCATTTACCATCACCAATGTAAGGGGAATTTTACCAATGACCCTCAGTAGACTAATCTCACCAGGGGATCCCTGAGACCTGAAAAACATTTCAAGGGTTCCTCTGAGGTAAAAAGGTTGAAAAGGCTGTTATAGAGTGTGACTTGAATGGCAGCTTTGTGTCTGCTGGGGCTTGTGAAATTAAATCAAGGATGGTGGCACCCAGCAGCAGTCTCATATCTTTTGGATTTCTACACAAGGGAATCTTCTTGTTGAAATGAATGGTCAGGCCCCTGGGTCCCTAAGATTTAACTGCAGACATGCTTGACCAAATATGACTAGGTTTGTTTATGCCTGGTTTATTATTGCATCATTTAATTATACCATATTAGTACAAAGAACATATATCCGGGATGAACATCATAGTGCAACCTAAAACAGGACAAGATAATAAGAGGCAAATAACTTTTACTGCTCACAAATGGTATTGTAGGTGTCGACATCCCGGGGAAATATGCTAAGAAAAAAAAATGAAAATATGCCATACGTTGCATTAAAGACATAATAATGAACATAAAAGAAGGTGAAAAGGATAGTCTGCATTGCTCAGAGGAACCAAACATGTTTGATTTCCAATTCTCTAGCCTACGCTAGAAAGCTGAAATCATGAAATTGTCTGTTAGCAAAAGCAAGCATCCTTTGAGTCATCGAGTTTATACAAATGAGCTTAGTTTTACGCACCCACCACATCTGTTTGCCTACATCTGCTTGCACTATCCCAGGCTCCTGCACCAACCCAATATACTGGTCAAAACAGTCCTGGGATCAGTGTTTCTGCAACAAGCATCGAGGGTGAAAGAGGGAAGTGTAAGAAAAGCTCAGTTTAATTTATGTAAGTAATATGGCTAAAAACACATTTGCTTTTAAATTGCAGCTGACATTTCTTCCAATTCTGTTATTTTCTCACCTACAAAAGCCTGATAAAGGTTATGATACCCCTTAAGCTAATAAAGAAGAAACTTTCCATTGCACAACGTGTACAGAAAATGAGCTAAGTGCCAAAGCTGATTAATGAGTTTCATGGATAGATAAACCTCATATACTGTTGTTTACAAAGGGTGCTTATGGACAGTCTATATTTTTTCTGAATGAAAAATATTTTAAACAAATTCATTGTATCGTTCTCTTGCAATTCCAATGGGAAGTAGTTCCATTAATCCAGCAACCTTTGTGCAACCCATTTATTTTTCAGCTCTTTCTTGAAACTGCAACCATTCAATACGAGCTATATAGTACATATCACTTTCCTCCTATGACACGCTCGGTTGAACACCTTAATGTTTATAAAATGTTCTGTTCACATGAAATCTTTGAATGGTAGCCCAGCGTTCTATACATTTCTATGGAAACACAATCATTATGTAAATGATACAGAAGGCTCCCACATAAATGGAAGCCATTTAAACATGTTCTGTTTTTTTTTTTTTGCAATATATTTTTCTATCATATGTACTGTATCTGGGGTCAAAAGCTGCCTATGAATTCTGTATATCAACTTTTTCACAACATTAGAACATTCAACTCACCCCAGGAAGTGTCTTCTGCTCATGCAGGGCTGTTTGTGCTTTGATGGCAGAGTCTCTGGCACAGTATGTAAGGAAGGCACAGCCTGGAGAAGAAATTACACAGGCATGTAAAAAGATTTTCCAGATTCCTACAAAAAAAAAAATGTTTTTTTTTGTGAACCTGCTACACATTTCTTATCTGGATAGCCTGCCAGTGAAAGCACTTTCTGTTGTTTCTACCATGTGTGCTCTTTCAGTTGGCAATTGAGCTGCCTACCAGATCTATCAGATAGGTAGCCTAATGGTTAACTAAAGACAGTCTATGTGGCATGTTGACAACGTCACTGCTCATTGCAAAGTAATGGCAGGCTCTCAAGGTAAAAAACATGTAACAGGTTCACAAAAAAAAAAAAAACTTCTTGCTTAACAAGACTGTATGCAATGAGGTATGATTCCAAACACACTGAAAATTTGATTCAGAGTTTTATATACACTTTAAAAGAATTTATATAGCGGACTTGTACATGTACAGAGCCTTGAAAAAGTATTCATTCCCCTTGAAATTTCCCACATTTTGTCATGTTACAACCAAAAACTGTAAATGTATTTTATTGGGATTTTATGTGATAGACCAACACAAAGTGGCACATAATTGTGAAGTGGAAGGAAAATTATAAATGGTTTTCAAACATTTTCTATAAATAAATATCTGAAAAGCATGGCATGCATTTGTATTCAGCCCCCCTGAGTCAATACTTTGTAGAACCACCTTTCTCTGTAATTACACCTGCAAGTCTATTTGGGGATGTCTCTACCAGCTTTGCACATCTAGAGAGAGAACTTTTTGCCCATTCTTCTTTGCAAAATAGCTCAAGCTCTGTGAAATTGGATGGAGAGCGTCTGTGAACAGCAATTTTCAAGTATTGCCACAGATTCTTGATTGCATTTAGGTCTGAACTTTGCCTGGGCCATTATAACACATGAATATGCTTTGATCTAAACCATTCCATTGTAGCTCTGGTTGTATATCTATGGTTGTTGTCTTGCTGGAAGGTGAACCTCCACCCCAGTCTCAAGTCTTTTGCAGACTCTAACAGGTTTTCTTCTAATATTGCCCTGCATTTGGCTCCATCCATTTTCCCATCAACTCCCCACAACATGATGCTGCCACCACATTTCCCAGTGGGGATGTTGTGTTCAGGGTGATGTGCAGTGTTAGTTTTCCACCACACATAGTGTTTTGC
>BLSH010284798.1:178102-195606 GCA_018402905.1 Glandirana rugosa
TAAAATTTGACACTCTCAGTCTCTCGGTGTGGTGCGTCACTGCTTCGCCGCGCTTAACCGCGCTTCGCCGTGCTTCGCCGCGCTACGCCGCGCTTCGCCGCGAGCTCCGCTAGAGTTCCGCCGAACGCTCCTCTGAAGATAGTATCTTCAGTTACGTTCGACGGACTCTAGCGGGACTCTCTTTGTACTTTGAACCGTTTCTCGGTGTCGTTTATTGATTCTTCCTGCCATTCGTTAACTGCCTGCCCAAAGAAGGTATGGGCAGACAGCTACACTGACTGAGTGTACAGTAGCCTGACACTGCACCTGTGATCTGCTAATCGCGGGTGCAATGCTTTTCAAGCCCCTAATAAAAACAAATTTAAAAAATGCACGTTTTTTTCCTTGCAAAAAGATGTGTATTATTTTTTTCAAAAAAGGTGAACTTATTGTGACAGATCCAAATGGCATAGGGCAGGGGTGGCGAACACGCGGCTCTCGAGCCGCATGCGGCTCCCGGCCATAATGAATGTGGCTCTTTGCCTCTTATTATGTTTTGTATATACTGTGGCTCTTTGCCAAGTTTCATGTTTCTCTCAGGGCGATCTCAGGCAGCTTGCATTGACTTCTATGATAGAAGTCTCCTCGCAAGCCGCCTTGAGATCGCCTCGAGCGCCGCTTCGCGCCGCATCGCGCCGCTTCGTGCCGCTTCGCGCCAATTCGCGCCGCTTCGTCACTGCGTGGTGTGGCTCTCTGACTCTCACAGTTTAAAATTTTGGCTCTTTGTGTCTAACTTGTTCGCCACCCCTGGCATAGGGGCTTTTGGAGGGGACTAGGGGCTAGCCCTCTACCCACTGATTATGGCCCATGGAGGAGACCGGAGATTTTGTCTGCTTCTTCCGGTCAGAGCATGGAAAAGAGCTCAGTTCAACCACTGATCCCATGAAGAGAGCAGATCATTCTCTAATGATGGACAATGTTGTAATGAACGCTGAGAGCGAGGCTTGGGTTAGATTAATTCTCTGAATAAAGACAATAAAGCTTTGATTCTGGAGTGGATGCAAAGGTGTAATATTAATATTGTAAAGTTTAATGGTCATAGAAAATATGATGGCCCTCCTGCAGGCTGGGTTGGAGAATCTCCTCTACTTGGGACAGAAATATTTATCAGCAATTTTCCTCAAGAAATCTATGACGACAAATGAATTCTACTTTTTCAGACTGCTGGAACATTGTATGAGTTTTGCCTTATGGTGACTTGTCTAGTGGACAGATTACACAAGTGAAAGCTGGTTAATGAGATGTGGACAGCCCTGGGTATTCTTTCTGGGGAACTGGTACTGCAAAAACAGACAAACAAGAAGGTGTATGCACCTAGTGCATTAACAAAAGACATTTATTCAATATAAAAATGGATAAAAATGGATACTCACAAAGTGACAACTAGAAATAGCCATAAAACCACACAATGACTTCTAGTGGGGACACACAAATGTCGTAAAAATCACAGGGGTGCAAATCTGATGTGTTTCTGGGGCACGCCCCCTTCCTCAGAGCTAGGCATCAAGCTGTCTGGGTGGGCACTGACCTGAGTCATCTAGGCTTGTCTAGGTCACTAGTTAGCTTACTGTTAAATTAAGAACACTGTTAGTTATCTGTTAAATGGATTGCTGTTTGAAGTTTGCATTGTCATGCTAATATCCCCAAGAGGGGAATGTCCTCCTGGGGTATAAAGTATGCACCTGAGTTTTAATGAAAAGTAATTCCTATGGTTTTTACCTCAACATCTTGAGTATGTGTCTGAGTTTTAATAAAAAATAATTCCTTTGGTTTTTTACCTCAACATTTTGTCTCTGTACAATGCTTGGGGTAAAGGGCTGGTATTAGCTCTCGGTCTGCTGGAAGGGTTTGGAGGCACTGTTTGGCGGAAGCACCCAGGCGGGTACCAGGCAGTCCATCACACTTATCCTTTAAAGTAAGTGGGAATTCCCATCTTAGTGAGTTGTCATTGGAACATTTCCCAATTGGATCATTTTCCCTCACTCCTTGCACTGGTGACAGCTCAAAAAAATTTTTTTGCCGTAGTAATAATGGCCACCAGGATAGACAGAGATGATAAACCTCCCCAGAGAGGGCACAGAAAGCAATACAAATCTGATTGAATCTGACCCTTCCCCACTCTATCCAAAGCGAAAAAATATTACCTTTACATTCATTTTCAAAGCATACCTTGGTTTTACCAATAAGCTCAACTGTGCCAACTAGAGTCTCACTGACAAACCAAATCTCTTTATAGTTATACATCTTCATAACAGGCCCACAGAACATACAGCCAAGAGAAGCTTTCCCAAGAGCCTTTACTTGGTAAAGATGGGCTTTTCTCAGGGTTTTTTTTTCTCAGACTAATTGTAAAAGTTGTCAAGTATAATATTAATATCATGGTAGTTTATCATGCCTGTATGTGGGGAGGTAAGTATGTAAAATTGTTAAAATCATTGCAGGACCCTTAAGCACTTCAGCCATGATAAATTAACACTGCATACTTATTGCTTTCATAGCAATCTGATAGAAGTGCTAGAACCGTATACACATTCATTTTATTCAAAATAATTTGCCATATGTGATTGCTGCTCAGATAAATCATTATGGAGCTACACAGAAATTGTCCCCCTGTGCTTCCCTGTAGTACTTGGATGATCTGCTATGGCTACAAAATTTGCCTTTGGCTGTGAGGGTAAAAGACTTTAAATGCATTTACAGTCCCACTGTAACTAACAAATACCAGCAGAATGGAATGTTGCAGTTATCTTTTACATATATGAAGAAAACTTTAGTCTTTGATCAAAGCCCAACTAAACTTTAGTTTTAAATCAGCTGAATAAGGTGTACTAAAACAAAAGGAGTGCAAAATCTTAAAGTTTGCTTTCTTAAAAGAGCAGCCACAGCCTAAGCAGAAAAGTCTGTGTCCTGCCTCTGCATAGGTCAAACATGCCCATGAGTCAGACCTATAACTCTGTAATTAGCAAAGCGCATGCTCTGTACCAAACTACCAAGCAACTCATTCACTCCCTTGTTATCTCTTGCCCTGATTGTTGCAACTCCCTCCTCATAGGCCTATCTCTATGTAGGCTATCCTGCCTTCAGTCTATCATGAATGCTGCTGTCAGACTCATTCATCTTATCAACTGCTCAGTGTCTGCCATACCTCTCTGCAAATCCCTCCGCTGGCTTCCAATTGCCCAATGAATAAAAGTCAAAATACTAGCAACAGCATATAAAGCTATTTACAACTCTGCCACAAGCAAGATCACCAATCTTGTCTCAATATATCACCCAAAGTCTCTTTACTGCTCCTCCCAAGATCTCCTGCTCTCTCCAGGACTTCTCCAGAGTCTCTCCCATCCTCTGGAACTCTCTACTCCATTCTGACTGTCTATCTCCTATTCTATCCACTTTTGACTCATCTCTACAGGGAAGCCTATCCCGCCTCCACCTAAGTGAAGTCTACTTGCCTTTATTAAATCAACACCATACAAAGGCAGAGGGTGGTTTAAAGAGGACCTATATAGCCTTTTAAATGTTTTTCATTTATATATGTGAAAAGGTCAGGTCCATTAAAGTAATCTCATTACTGTACTCATGTACGAATGTTTTAAAAACATTCTGCGTATAATTTATTATTATCCTGTACATGTACATCGAGGCAGCCATAATTGCTTGTTACATAAGCAGGATCCTCTTCCCCTTATCCCAATGTCAAGTTCTGTTGTAAAGAAAACAATACTCTGCAGTCTGTAATGATATCAAACATTCATGATGCACTTTGTAGCTAGAGACATATTTGCCGTGAGGCTGTAAGTGACATCATGGCGCCCAGAGCAGCATTTTTGTTATTCATGGCAAGAAAAAAGGTAATATTTGTACCAAAAAAAAAGTTATATATATTTATATATATATATATATACACAGTATATATATATATATATATATTGCAGCATTAATATGTTTCCTTGATTCATGCAATGTATGATAATTAATAAATCTACTGAAATGATGTTCTCCAGTTACAAGATTATTCACATATACAGTACGTAGTAGATATATATATGTGTGTGTATGTGTGTGTGCATGTGTTTTATATGTCTATGTATAAAAGTAGTTGCGGCATTATGAAGCAGTTGGTTGAATGTGACAGCTTACATGACCTGAAAACAACCTAAATGCCTGCAAATCTTCATAGCCAGTAGCTAGAAAACATGCTGGCATATGCCACTTTATATTAAGGATATTTGCCAGCTTATTAATAAACATTTGTTCAAAGACGTGAATAAAAACAAAAATATAAACATTATTAATAGTACCTTAATGTAACCCTTTTTGCTTTCTAAAACAATGTTTACTTTTATCTTTTAATCTCTAATCTGACATTAACCTGAATCACTGTTACTATATGAGATGACAGAGTTAAAAAAAAAAAAAAAGATTTCATCCCCTAAGCTGGCAATAAGAACAGATTACATGTGACTTAAAATTTGGGAACCCCTTCGCAGCATGAGACGACATTCCTTTGCCTTGAATGTATCTAGAAAATCCACTAACGGATTTGATTTCAGAACTGAGCTTTTTATTGCCACCTTGAAAAGCTTGGTCTCATGGTGTGCCCCCATCAAGGCTGTATATTTGGAGGATGAATAGGGGGCGGGGGAGGTAAAGGGGATTTTTCTGTCTTTATCACAAGCATCTTCATTACATGGGAAGGATATGTTACCATGGCAACGCCTGAAATACCATCTCCTCCAGGTAACAAAAAAAAACAAAACAATTAAATGGAAAAAATTGGGAGCAAGATAAAAAAAAAAAAAAAGCAAAAATAGAAAAAAAAACACCCTCCTCTTCGAAGCATCTTGTTAACCCATTCCCTTGTAGGGACGGCACATGATATCCACATGAGTGTGTGTGCATGCATCGCCATCCAGGCATACTTTCAGAGGTCTGAACACAAGGGGGATTTCCCTCACAGCAATAAACCAGCTGGGGACCTGAGAGAAGAAGGGGAGGGGTGACAAAGACAGAGATATGAAGAAAGGCACAGAAAAATTGACACACACAAATATAGCAGAATGCCAGATGGGAAACAGACTGTTAGCGGACAATACGTGGACACAAACAGAACAACGAGCAAAAAAAAAAAATGGCAGCATAAAATAAAACAATGTAAATAGGAGGGAGGCTGCACGAGAAGAGATAAAGAAAGGAATAAACAATAATTAAGCAGACAGAGGAGGTCATACACAAAGATTAGGGTGAAATGGTGTAAAAGACAGTCACAGCTGTAGAGAAAAAGAAAAAAAATGGATAAATGGAGCATGGCTATTAAGGGGAGATAGATATAGCAGAAGTATAGATAGAAAAAGAACAATGTTAACAATCAATCTATAAAGGCAGGACAAAGTAATGTGGTCACACTGCTGTCCTCCTCCCTACCATGTCATACAACTATAAATGTATTCCATCATTTTGTGGTGAAGTAGTCACAGCATGTACAAGACAGAGGGAACATGCAAGAACCAAGAGAAAAAGAAGGCAAGAGAGGGTATGGGCAATAGGAGAGTGTAGAACAGCTATTCTCAACCAGGGTTCCTCCAAAGGTTCCTTAAGCTATGGCTGATGACCTCCCATCGTATGGTACCTTCAAAGTTCCAGGGCCCAATGCCACTTGGTGGAGCCATTTGAATAATACCAAAACAGAAAGGTGGTATTCTGACCACCAATGTAAGGGGGTGGATTGGGGGCATTCTTCTCACTTCTGGGACATTTTTTTCCCTGATCCCCAAAAAATGGTTTTAGCAGATGTTTCCTGAGACCTGAAATGTATTTAAAGACTTCCTCTTGGGGAGTTAAGGTTAAGTGAGGCTGGTAGAGAGAGAATGTGATGGCGTACAACACACAGGGCAGAAGAAGAAAGTACTCTCTTACTTTGGATGTGCACAATGGCAGGGCCAGGAAATCATGTACACAATAGGATAGATGCCTTTAAACTTGTAGTTTTAGAAGTAATTGATTGTTGTAACTAGGATATGCGAATTGCTTAATATTAAACAGCATGTATGTGACAATATAAATCCAAAAACTATATAAAAGTTCTGGGACTAAACTGTGAAAAAACAGTCCATGACGTGACCAAAGTGTGGATTAATCTTTCAGTGGTGTATAGTAGCACGTCTAGTCACTCACCAGAAACAAATAGATTTATAGCCTTGAAAACTCTTTACATTCCACCTGGTGTAGTAAAGGTAGTCTCATCACTCGTGAACCTCCACCAATCTATGTACTTACCAGATATCCAGTACAGATATGCCTATAACTGCTCATCTGAAGCGATCAGAAAATCCAACACAGGTATGCCTCTAACTGTAATTCTGGAATGGATAAGTACCCCAGCCTTGTTCACCAGATGGATGAAAGGATGCAGAGAGACCGTGTGCTGTATAAAAAAGCTCATCACCGGGAGCCCAAATGATACTAATATAGTGTAGTATTTATTTCAATATTTAAAAGCAAATACAAATGCTGCAGAATAAAAAATACATTGGCTAAACTCACAGTAATGGCTGCCGCTCCTACTAGGAGGATGCAACAGTGATGACGTCAGCACATAGGCCCCTCCCGGCGCGTTTCATGCGCATGCACATTATCAAGGCCTATATAGGCGATGTTAAAGGCATATTTGTACTGGATATCTGGTGAGTGCATAGACTGGGAGAGGTTCACGAGTGATGAGGCTATCGTTATTACACCGGGTGGAATGAGATTTCAAGGCTATAAATCTGTTCACAGTGAGTGGCTAGACGCACTACTATACTATACACCACTGGAAGACTGATTTACACTTTGGTCACATCATGGACTGTTATTTCACAGTTTAATTCCAGAACATTTATATGGCTTTTGGATTTATATTGTCACATACATGTTTATTATTAAGTGCTGCACACCATTCACTCTGTTGGACAATTTGGAGAACTGTTTGACTGCTCTTGTGTGCTAGCAGCTATAAGTTGTACAGCGCTCACTTTTGTTTTTTTCTGTTAGGATATGTGAATTACTGAATGGTATGTCAACTGCTGTCTTTACAGTCTATAGAAAAATATCAACATGTACTCTAATCACCAATAAAATCTTAACAATGTATTTTTGCTTTGTGCTTTTTTCAATTTGTTTTAGGGTAAGGATTTCATGTGTATATCACTATCAGTGCAGTGCATGTCAATTTACTTATCATATTATCAAAGGATGGTTTAAACTGTGATGAAGCACATTTATTCTCACAGCAGGCAGTGCAAAAAAAAATATTCCAAATTGCATAGCGCTATTTGCTTACATCCGTGTCCTTACTTGTCTAATAATATGTGTTAGACATTATATCCCTAACACATGTAGGAACTGTCAATGCTTACTAAGCTCTTGATACATGAATAGGTAACTTTAATATAGTTTAAAGTTGACCATAGTTGGATCGAAATTTGGCTAGTTCAGCAGAGTCCGACCAAATTTTGATTCACATGTTGGCGTCCCTGTTCAAAAGAAGTTGATTCTTAGACTGACCTCTGTTGAACAGGAATGTTGGAAAACTTTAGTCCTCCAGCGGATGCAGCCACTGATCAGTGTATTCTGACAGAGGAGGATGCCGGCTATTAGAATACAATGTCCCTGTGGAGGGATTCCTTCATCCACCTTGCTTGTGTGGATAGAGGAATCTGCTGGCTGAATGAAACAAAAAACAAATCAGGTATGGCCAGCTGAAGAGTAATGACTACACACACGCGTTACAATCTGACTGTGCCATTTCCTTTAGCTTTACTAAAATTGCCATGGATGGATAGTTTTGTTTTTTTGATCAACCAGGTGGCTGATCAAGAAAAAAACATACTGATTTTCCCATCTACAAATCTGAAGTGGAAGGGGGAATCCCCATGCTGCACTTTTGTATTCTGGCAGCAGGACTGCTCTGCTGCCAGAATACACTGATCAGCGATGCAGCCGATTGGCTGCAAGTGCTTATCGAGCTGAAATATACCAACAGTCCCATTCAGGAGGAGTCAACTATTAGATCAACACCTCTCGAATGGGAATGACCATCCATGGACTGAAATCCAGCCGCTTCCTGCTGAACCAGCTGAATTTTGATCCATGTATGACCAGTTTAACGCCTATATAGTGTAAGGCCCAGCTGGATTGAGTATAAATTAACTTGATTGTTTAATTCAGTCCCTGCATTACATAGTTGAAGGTGAATTTAAAGATTGTATAATCAGACCCAAAAATATGTGTGACCGTCTTAATAATGCTTATAGTAACTGTTACCAAATATAACTTTTTTATTTTTTTTATACCAAATCAAAATATAATTATTAAATATTCAATATAATCGCAAAATATAAATTATGTAACTACAAGCACACATTATGACCTGCTTATACTTGTAGTGTCACTCTAAACAAAAAAGGAAGATATATATTGTATTGATGGTGTTCAGGAATGGGGTGCTGGCATGAAATATCACCATCCTATAATGTGTATTTGTATGCTAAGAAAAATTGCCACTCTCCCAGTCCAACATGTGCAAGATGGCCTCAGTCTTACGTCACTCCACAAACCATTCCCATTATGACATGTTTCGCCCCTTCCACGGGGCTTAGTCATAAAAGTGACCTTTATGACTAAACCCCGGTGGGTGGGGTGAAACATGTCAGAGGGTATGGCTTGTGGAGTAGTGTAAGGATGAGGCCATCTCACACATGTTAACAACATAGACTGGACTGGGAGAGTGGCGATTTTTCTAAACATACAAACACATATTATATATCTAATAAAGATAATAGTAAAACAGTTACCTTCATTCCCGGTAAAATAATACCCTAACCTAATAGCTGAAACACTGGAAATGTATTCCTATATTTGGCCCACAGACAATCAAAATATTTGGTTCCCACTGCCCCACAATATTCTACTACCAAAAACTTAGATTTCTTAGTTATAACATGTATTTATTCTGGGTATTATTTTCTCCATCCACTTTCTAAGCAATTCCTTTAATGTAATAGATACAACCAACATCAAAAGATTAATGGTATCAAAATATTACTAAATTATATTGCTAAAATAAAACAGTTGTAGCATCATTAGACTATTCCAAAATGCTGGACATATTTGTGCTGTTGGAAAGTCGGGGATATCATCTATCTGAAGGGTAACTGGTCCACACAGTGAATATTTTCTACACAGAACAGATGTCAAATCTATCTGAGAAAATACAATACATTACATACAGGTAGATACATACTGATATTATACTAACATTTCATACTGAGTACTGTGGATACTGAAGTGCTCAAAGGATTGTGAATAGTGCAGGGTTAAATGCTATCAATCCAGAAAAGAATAATAAAATGCACAGACATGACATGGCTGTCTCCAGTACATGGACCAGTGCTGCAGTGACAGGATTAATAATCTGGTGGATGTTTCTGAGAGGAAATTGCACAAGGGATAAAAGATAATGTGAACGCATACATAGATCTGGATAATGTGCTTCGAAAAATGAAGGGGAATGAATAAGAAACACTAATGGGAAATGTAGGAAGAAATGTTACGGTATCAAGAGTGCTACATCAGGATACAGTCAACAATTGGCTGAACAGGATACAGTTTCCTCTAGCCTTGGCTAACTTCAGTTTCAGAGCCTTTTCCTCTAGTATTCCTATTTTTATTCAAGGATGTTTTTTATTTTGTTTTTTAGTCTGCCCTAACATACTGTATTACACTTTGTTTTTTGGGCCAGATAGGGCTTTAGGTAGTAGACTTGGATACATATTTTTTGTCTATATTTAGGAAGGAAAATTGGGTTAAAATCAGTGGTGGCTGGTGCTCAATATTTTGGGAGGGTGGCAAACCAACTTCACCCCTCGCCCCCCATGTGGTAGGAACACAGCGATTCCCCCCCCCCCCCTTAACTTAGGAGGCAGAAGAGGAGGATGCAGGGTAGGGCTGCTGCTCTTTGCTCAAGGGCCGTTGCTTCTCCTCCTCCTTCCGAACCGGAACACTCCCTGGCCAACTGGGTCTCAGGACCCGCTTATTGACTGACCAGGAAGAGAATCAGGAAGACAATAGTGAATATTAATTTGCTATTGTCACACAACTGGGTGGGCTCAGGAGGCAGAGATCTCAGGCACTTATCATGTGCTTCAAAAAACCCCCCCACTGAAATCCATGCGTCCTGCACCCTACATGTAGATTAGGGGCTGTGCGCATGGATTGGGGGGAGGCGCCCCTGCTCCCAGGATGGACGGGCCACCACTGGTTAAAATGCACTGTCCTGTTGCTGGTTTTCCCAGCACAACTTTTATGCAATTTGTGCAGCCCCTAAAGCGTATCTGAAAAATATTTCACATAGCCTTCAGACCAAAAGGTTTTGGTGATCTGTTTTCTGCAGGGGCAGAAGCTTGGACCTGTCCAAAGGTGGTTGCTGCAGGCAGGAGCGGGCTGTGCCGGGGGGCAGGGTGGCGATCTCCCCCCAGGCTGCTCTGATGCCTGGGAAAAAGGCTGCACTCAGGGCTGGAGTAAAAAGGGACCAGACACGATGTACACCTGCCGGCCGCCGCTGTGAGTTTGATCCCTGCACTCGGCCAGCCGTATCATCATCAGTCATTTCCCTGTCAGGGATCTCTGCCCCACAGGAACTCCCTAGGTCCCGCCCATCGTGATGTCATTTAGTGGCCGGGAGACAGGATGGAAGAAGAGGAGTGCTGCTGCTACCTGTGGGGACTGCACTGTTGTAGGTGAGTGAGCGAGCAGAGGCTGAACATTGCTGTACTGCTTTGTCTTTATCTTACTGCAGTGGTTATTTATTTTATTTTTTTTGGGTGGGGGGGTTAATTAATCTACAATGCGATTTGGAATATGCAGCATGGAGGGAGGTTAATGTATTGCCATTGGTCACTGATGCATTTAGTGACCAGGCAGTTAATTAACCCCTTTGTGTTGCATTAGTGGCAGTGGTGTCAGTGTTGATTTACCCCCTCATGCTGCAGCATTAATGGGTTAATTAACTGTCACTGGTCACTAATGCATCAGTGACCAATGGCAATGCATTAACCCCCCCCTCCATGCTGCGTATTCCAAATAGCATTGTGGATTAAAGTGGTTGTAAATGTGTTTGTATGTTTTTTTTTTAAATAAAAATAACAGGGTTTTGCACACAGAAGCCCAGATCCTCCTTTTCTCCTGGGGTCCCCCGTCAGCACTCCCAGCCCCTTCTCTTCATCCCACCTCCTGTCATCTGTCATCTTAAAATCATCACATAGGGACTTTTTGTCCCCTATTTGATGAAAAAAATTACTTAAGTAAAAAAAAAAAAATTTACAACCAAGCATATAAACCCCCTCCCTCCCCCCCAAAAAATTTTGAAGCCCCCTACCCCTACATATACAGGTGTATGAACGTAAACACATGCGTCAGGGGCGCCTACACATGAAAACATAGATTGTGATACACATGTTCCATATTACCGTGCACACAGGAATGAGAGCAACACAAGATCTCCTCCGTAACACTAAACTGATACCTAAAGGGGGCTTTTGAAGTGTCGCCTATAGAAAATATAGGGTACTAAAGTTTGTCGCCATTTCACACAAAATTAAGTGTTGACATCTATTTACTCGGTGCAACCTCATCTTTTATGTATTACCAACAATTTGGGTAGTTTATTGTGTTTGTTTGCCTTGAAATTCACTTAGTGTGTTTTTTTACAGAAAATTTGAGGTAATATCATGTTACACAAAAAATTGGAACTATCACTATTTTATTCTCTGGGGTGTCGGCTTTGAGAAAGAATATAAGGTTTGGGGGTTTTGTGTAATCTTCAGGCCTAAAATGATTTTTTTAAACGTGTGCAAAAAACGCAAAAACGGCTCTGGCAATGAAAAGGCAAATTTACATGGATGACGAAAGGGTCAGGTGGGAGTTTGGAGGAGGCAGGGAAGAGGCAGAGAGTGGGACCGAGACGCTCTACCATGGACCTCTGGGTTATACTTGCGCCTGGGCCAAAAGTTGCCAGTCAGCCCCTGCCAGGGGCTCTGGAGGGCCACATTGTCCTCCCCCCACCTTTGTGATAATGGAAAACTTTAGATTGTTTTCCCCGATCCATCGCTTTGCCACCACCGGCTGTATGGACCACTTGACTGGCCTTATCCCCCAGGCCTAAGGCTGCCAGCCCTCCCCTGGCTGCAGGTCCCATGAAGCGCCAATGATGTTTTAAGTGACATCATAGCACTTTCTATTTAAACCTAATGCAAAAAGATTATGTTGTACTGTGCTACAGAATACACTTTTTAACCACTTCAGCCCCGGAAAGGATTTACTCACTTCCTCACCAGGCCATTTTTTGCAATAAGGCACTGTGTCGCTTTAACCGACATTTGTGCGGACGTGCGGCACTGTACCCAAACAAATTGACTGTCCTTTTATTCCCCACAAATAGAGCTTTCTTTTGGGGGAATTTTTATTTTTTGCGCTATAAACAAAAAAAGTGACAATTTTGAGGAATAAAACATTTTTTTTTACTTTCTGCTATAATACATATCCAATAAAAAAATATAAAAAAGCAAGTTTATTCATCAGTTTAGGCTGATATATATTCTTCTACATATTTTTGGTAGAAAAAGTGCCTTGTGAAAGTATTCGGCCCCCTTGAACGTTGCGACCTTTTGCCACATTTCAGGCTTCAAACATAAAGATATAAAACTTTAATTTTTTGTGAAGAATCAACAACAAGTGGGACACAATCATGAAGTGGAACGAAATTTTTTGGATATTTCAAACTTTTTTAACAAATAAAAAACTGAAAAATTGGGCGTGCAAAATTATTCAGCCCCCTTAAGTTAATACTTTGTGGCGCCACCTTTTGCTGTGATTACAGCTGTAAGTCACTTGGGGAAGTCTCTATCAGTTTTGCACATCGAGAGACTGAAATTTTTGCCCATTCCTCCTTGCAAAACAGCTCGAGCTCAGTGAGGTTGGATGGAGAGCGTTTGTGAACAGCAGTTTTCAGTTCTTTCCACAGATTCTCGATTGGATTCAGGTCTGGACTTTGACTTGGCCATTCTAACACCTGGATATGTTTATTTGTGAACCATTCCATTGCAGATTTTGCTTTATGTTTTGGATCATTGTCTTGTTGGAAGACATATCTCCGTCCCAGTCTCAGGTCTTTTGCAGACTCCATAAGGTTTCCTTCCAGAATGGTCCAGTATTTGGCTCCATCCAGCTTCCCATCAATTTTAACCATCTTCCCTGTCCCTGCTGAAGAAAAGCAGGCCCAAACCATGATGCTGCCACCACCATGTTTGACAGTGGGGATGGTGTGTTCAGGGTGATGAGCTGTGTTGCTTTTACGCCAAACATAACGTTTTGCATTGCCAAAAAGATAGATTTTGGTTTCATCTGACCAGAGCACCTTCTTCCACATGTTTGGTGTGTCTCCCAGGTGTCTTGTGGCAAACTTTAAACAACACTTTTTATGGATATCTTTAAGAAATGGCTTTCTTCTTGCCACTCTTCCATAAAGGCCAGATTTGTGCAGTATACGACTGATTGTTGTCCTATGGACAGAGTCTCCCACCTCAGCTGTAGATCTCTGCAGTTCATCCAGAGTGATCATGGGCCTCTTGGCTGCATCTCTGATCAGTCTCCTCCTTCTATGAGCTGAAAGTTTAGAGGGACGGCCAGGTCTTGGTAGATTTGCAGTGGTCTGATACTCCTTCCATTTCAATATTATCGCTTGCACAGTGTTCCTTGGGATGTTTAAAGCTTGGGAAATCTTTTTGTATCCAAATCCGGCTTTAAACCTCTCCTCGGACCTGCCTAGTGTGTTCCTTGTTCTTCATGATGCTCTCTGCGCTTTAAATGGACCTCTGAGACTATCACAGTGCAGGTGCATTTATACGGAGACTTGATTACACACAGGCGGATTCTATTTATCATCATTAGTCATTGAGGTCAACATTGGATCATTCAGAGATCCTCACTGAACTTCTGGAAAGAGTTTGCTGCACTGAAAGTAAAGGGGCTGAATAATTTTGCACGCCCAAGTTTTCAGTTTTTTATCTGTTAAAAAAGTTTGAAATATCCAATAAATTTTGTTCCACTTCATGATTGTGTCCCACTTGTTGTTGATTCTTCACAAAAAATTACAGTTTTATATCTTTATGTTTGAAGCCTGAAATGTGGCAAAAGGTCGCAAAGTTCAAGGGGGCCGAATACTTTCGCAAGGCACTGTATGTATTCATTTTTGACTGATAATGGCAGTGATCTGCGATTTTTAGCAGGACTGCGACATCGCGGAGAACAAATCTAATCCCAATTGACACTTTTTGGGGACCAGTGACATTATTACATTGGTCAGTGCTATAAAAATGCACTGATCAATGTATAAATGATACTGGCAGGGAAGGGGTTAACACTAGGGGGCAATCAAGGGATTAAGTGTGTTCCCTGGGTGGGTTCTTACTGTAGGGGGATGGGCTGGCAGGGAAATGACAGAGATCGCTGTTCCGGATGACCGTGAACATAAGATCTCTGAAATGTCCCCTGACAGAACGGGGATCCGCCTTGCTTACATAGGCAGATCCCCGTTCTGCCTCTGCACACCATGATCGTCATCAAGTCCGCCGCACCCGCGGGCACGCTCCCGCGGTGCACAGCGGGTGCACGCATGCCCGCTATCCCTCATGCACAGAGCGCTGTACAGCTACGGCAATTTGTGCAGGAGAGCTGACCTGCCGCCATGTAACGACGGTGGCTAGTAAGCAAGTGGTTAAAGTAGTTCTATGGTCACAGCCTAAACTATTACTTTATAACATTGGCATTGTAATAACATTGTAATAACAATACAAACAATAGTTATATTTGATAATCCAAATGTAATTTTACTTGAAAAATCTTCTTTCAAGTTGTGAGTACTGTCCATCTGCTGGTCATCTCTTTCCACAACTTCTTGGATTCCCTGCATGCTATGCAGCTTCTCCTCTGCAGTTTACTTTCCATTTCTAAGGACTACATATCCCATGGTACTTTGCTGCAGTGATTCCTGTACTCATTCCACCTCCTGAAACTCCTCCTCTCAACACCTCTGTAGTGCAGAAGGCAGGATCTGTGAAATGTGTGACACACCAGTGCCAACTCACAGAGCATAGTGACTACGTGTCACAGAATTTAAGGGATTAAATGTGTGGGGATCTACACAAAGTAAGTCTAGAAACTTCAAAATCATTCAGATTAATAGGAGTAGGCTAGAAATAAGTGGAATACAGAGTGGAAATGAATATATGATGTTATATGCATTTTCACCACTGATAAGCTTTAAGTGCTCTATCTGTAGAAAGATACAAACTCCACCCTTCTAATAACACAAGTTACCACGTATCTCTAAGTGATATCCAAAACAGATTAAACAAAAAAAGAATGCTGTTTGTGCTCCTAAAATGATTAAATGCAACTAGTGTATGTATTTTAACTGGTCTTCAAAGCAGCCTTTTGTAGCCCCCCCCCGTACAGAAGCACTTAGACAAGGAGAGGGAGGGGCGTTATCGGGGTCAATAAGGTATCTTGCATGCACATGTGCTGACAGTGATCATGCAGATAGAGATGAGAGAAATGAGAGCAGATAGATGAGATTATCTGTCTGCTGTTGATTCTTCAGTGTCCAATCAGGGACTGAAAGCAGGGAAATGTCCTGGATGTGCTACTCAGTAACATGTAGGGAAAAGTCCGGTCAACAACCTGGCTCTGCATTCTTGCAGGGCTGTGTTAATGTCGGAACTGGATGGACAGCTATACAAATCTTTGGCAGGTAAGAAAGCTATCGCATATGTATTTCAAATGCATATTTAGCTATTTGCCTGGAGTTGATCTTTAAAGTACACCTGTCAATGTTAACACATTAAAAATATTAAAGTGCAACTCCACTTTTGTTGAGAAAAAAAATTCCCCTCTGGGTGATCTATGTACATTGCAAGGATTATAACAAACTTTGTTGCAGATTCCTACCTTTTGTTATTCTGAAGAAATCCCTCTGTCTTTCTCTGTGTCTCTGTACTGAGTGGGTCTAATGGGAGTGGTTTCATAATTATTTGCCAGCTGTGCACCTGCTGGGCACTAATGAGGAGAGCTGCTGGGCCTGCATCCCTTTAGACGTGTTCCTATTGAAAGTATCTCTCCAAAAATTACATTTTCGTTGCAGGGGATGCCTGATATCTGATTTGTATCTTAGGCAGACTTCTGGGAAAATTGGTGAGCCAGTCACACAAGCAGGAAATTATGTTTCTGGGGAGTGGTCAGTACACATTCTGTGTACAGAACAACTCCAGGTAGCCATATTTCACTGTATAATTAGAAAATGACAGCAGCTGCAGATTGAAAAGGTAATTTTTAATAACATTCAATTACAATATGACTTGTGTTGCAATTATATGTGCTATATTATTTTTTCTTTATTTGCTATTTTTTTCCCCATGAAAGTGGAGTTACCCTTTGAACAAACTACACATAAAAAAATGAAAAGGATTCCCTTACTTGCTCTTTACATTCACTCTCCCAACCGAATGTGACACCTCTCAGTGGCTGTCTGCTGAACTCTGTTTGTTACTGCAGGGCACAGTGCATGTCAGAGCAGGTTTGCAGAACAGTGCGCTAGAAATGCACACAACTGCATTCTTGGTCCACTGATCTGCAGACCTGCCTATGACACATGGCATGCCCTGTGGTAAACTACATTCATTGTAGAAATGAACAGAGGTACCCGGACAGCTGTTAATTGTTGTCAGTCACTTCAGGATTGAAGTTCACATTATGGATATTTCACCTCACTTCCTGTCCCATACCAAAACAGGAAGTGAGAGGAATACTCTCCAAAGTGAGGGAATATCTGGCTGTCACCAGGGTCACCAGAATAAGTGCGCCCATTAAAAGATTTCTCCTCTTTTGCTATATTGCTGTTCTAGGGACAACCCTAAATTTGGCATTTCTTAAATATGATTTTATTAAATGCATCTTCTCATGCCTGCGTGGCTGTTAATTAATGTTCCCACTGCCTGGGAATCTGAAAACCTGGGTCCCTCTGTTATATTCTATTATTGCCCCTTCTGGTTACTCACCACTGCCCTAATGAACCTTGAGGTTGTCCCTGTATTGTGGCCAAAATGGAGGAAAGGGGAGACTCTTACAGATGTAGTTGCATTTTTGCATCATACAGTGACCTTGGTTTTCAGGGTCCCAGGCTGTGCTGGAACATTAACTAAAGATGGCCAGCAGATTCAGCAGATGCTTGTTATAGGGGGCTTCCAGATTGCGATAAGCCTCCAGGCCAGGGTTGTCGGGAAGGCCCCACAACCACTGGCCAGGGTTGTGGGGAAGAGGCCTTTGCCCAACATGGGGACAAGGTGCTTTGGGGTGGGGGGGGGGGGGGGCGC
>BLSH010284798.1:195616-234410 GCA_018402905.1 Glandirana rugosa
CCCCCCCCCCCCCCCCCCCGCTTGTCCTCCCTGTTTCCTGACCTGCTGGGCTGCATGCTCGGATAAGGGTCTGGTATGGATTTTGGGGGGGACCCCACATCATTTTTTTTTATTTTGGCGCGGGATCCCCCTTAACATCTATACCAGACTCAGAGTGCCTGGAATGGATCTGGGGGGACCCCACTCAGTTTTTCATTATTATAAGTTTGGCGTGGGGTTACCCCTCAAGATGCATACCAAATTCCAAGTCAGATCCCATTCATTGAAGTCGTATGGAAGTCAGACATGAATTCGCAGGGCAGAGTCAAATCAGAAGTCATGCAACTTCCGCTTCGGAACAGTGTGAATATAGCCTCAGCCATAACGGTAGAGGGTGAATAGAGGGGGTGAATCTCCCTAACAGGGCCACTGACAACAATAAAAAGTGCTGTCATCCTAAACAAAAAAATGTCTTTATTTGTACTTTAGGAATAGTACTATTTAGAGAGGAGAAAACCATAAATACGTGCTGGCCACTGGACTAAGGCTCGGTTCACACTGCAGCGATGCAGGAACCCTGCGAATCTCACAGCGGCAGTTCACACTGCCATATGCGAACTGTGGGGAGTGTCAATACAATGTTAATGAAACCCCCAAATCAGTTTGCATATCGCACTGCGAACTGCAAACTCGCACAGGAATCGGATCGCATGGTGTGAACCACCATGAGATCCGATTCTGACCCTGCAAAAAAAAGGGTCCTGTGCAAGTTTACTCTGATTGCGATGCAAATTCAGCCATACAATCTCTATGGCTGCATTTGCATCATACAGAGATCGCATATGGTTCACACTGCAGTGCGGTGCGAATCATATGCGATCTCTGAGATCGCTGCAGTGTGAACCCAGCCTTACACAGCTTTGTGTTTGAGGAGTTCATAAAGTCATTGCAACCATTTTTAAACATAACTAACTGACACTGCAAGTCACTCGGATTAGAAAATATATTAATCTACTCTAATTATATGCCTTCATTGAACAAGCCTGAGCAAAGCTTTTTCATTATCGTACAGGGATTGTCAACTTTTTTAGGAACAAAAAGAAAACAGGAATTGGAGTTATATAAAGAGCCTTTGGGAAAATAAAAACAAACTGGATTTACATGACATACTGTAAAACATATTTAGTGCAATGACAAAAATGAAACTGACCTAAGGAAAAATAGCAAAACCCCTAAGGAAAAGAATCTGAATATAATAAATTCCATAATAAGCTCTTCTGTCTTCCAGCTAAATGCAAGCAAAGTCTCTTTGTCAAGAAAAATATTTTGTATAATATTGCAACTTTTTCTCACAAATACAGTATATATAAAACTAATAAGCATAGTCACTCTTGAAAACTGGATTTTAAAGAAAACTTTGATCATGTTTTAAAGCCAAATTGAAGTCACACAAACAATGTACTAAAAATCTGCATTTCCATAGTCTTACTTCCACTTTTGCAGCTGTACAGGTTGTCTAAAATGATGGTGCACCAGAGTTAAGCTGGCCATATACTAGTAGAATTTTGTGCAAAAAATTTTGTTTTTAAAATAAACTATTTTCTAATAGTTAATGTGACCCCCAACCAATGATCGCTTACAACCACAGTGAAATAGAAAGTCGAAGGGGAAGGATGAAAATTTTTTAATGAGCGATTGAAATTCTAACTGTGATTGTGGTTTTCATTCTGGAAAAATCATACTTACTGTAATGCTCAGGGCCGCTGTTAGAAATCATGGGGCCCCGTACAGCCTACCTGGCGGGGCCCCTTTAGCCCCACCCCAACCCCGCCCCTGGCCCCTCCCCCAGCCCGCCTTGAAACAAAGTGCAGGAACAGGCTGGATGAAGTACATGTATGTGATCCAGCCTGCCTGTGGCACCTTGCTGCAGTAAATGTATTGAGGGCGCAAGCAAGCAATTAAAGGGAAAAGGTTGGGGGTGGGTTCACATGACAGGTCTGATCAGGTCCGCCTGTCCATTTTTTCAGGTGGACCTGATCTGATCCTCCATTCACTACTCTAGAGCGATGAATCTAAACAAACCAGCTGTCCATTTACACCCGCCTACATCCAATCTGATCCGCTAAACAAAACGGAAATGGATCTGTTCCCCTCCGTCTAGTGGATCAGATTGGAGGGCAGCGAGTGTATACGGACAGCCGGTTTGTTTACACCAGCCGCCCTTACAGCAGAGAGGGCTGTGTCCATGTCCACTCTGCATAAGCTGAGTGGCCGCGGACCTGTCATCTGCCCACACTGCTCAGTGGGGGATCAGAGCACAGATCCCCCGCTGAACAAGTGGATTTTGCCCCATGTGAAAGTCTTGCTAACAAACAGAGCTTATGATCATCAGCATTATAAACACACAGTAAGCAGTCAGCAGGTTCTCTCTCACAGGGTGTTACATGACATGGCTGCTGGGTGCTGACCTTGTTAGCTTATGACCAAAAAGTTAACAAAATGAGCACCCAACAGCCATGTCATGCAACACACTGTGAGAGAGAACCTGCTGACTGCTTCCTGTGTGTTAAACATAATTATATGGAAGGTGACATAGGAATTTACAGTGCACGGCAGTATATCTTTCACCCACCCACAGCAGTAGCCACAAATTACGGCTTCCTTCTCGGCACCTGGATCCTCTCAGCTGCCCAACGCCGCTCGCCTCACAGCCTCCCGCTCTCCGTCTCTCACGAGCTGACTAATGACTGACTGGGGAGCTGATCAGCGCAAGATCACTCCGCCAGGGAAGGAAACAAGCAGCCGCATCGGCAGGCTGGCGGCTGGTACAGCGGAGAGGGTGCAGCAGTGCGCATGCGCCCGAAACTGTGAAAAAAGTCCCTCCACTCCCACATCAGAGAGAAGGGGCCCGGAAGATCACAACAATAATACACCCCCTAAGCTCGCAGGAGCGACTGAGCGGGGGTGTAAGTCACAATGTCGTTTTTTTTTTTCGTTTTGTTCCTTTTTTTTTTTAAATTCTGCGTTGTCTGTGAGGCTGCCCGGGCCCCTGAAGACACTGGGCCCGGTACGACAGGGCCGGTTCTACTGGCCTAACAGCGGCCCTGGTAATGCTCATGTGCACCCTGAAATCCAACTTAGAATTTAAAACACTGACATGGAAATCAAACAAAAATGAATTGTATGAACATATGAATTTTGTCGTCCATAACCATAATGGTACTCTTGATTGCTACGAAATACACCTTTTTTTAAATTTTCATACGAACAAACAAATTTCTGCTGCTGTATGGCTAGTTTTGAAGCCAGTGCTCTCAATCATTATCATTTTTCCCCACCATCCTTTCCCTGCTATACAAGTCAGTGTGAACTGACGGGTGTGGCAATTAAACAGCTATACCAAAATAGAGTGGGCTTTTTGTCCCTTTTGCTGCCAGGTCCATACGTCATACAGACTTGACAGTGACTTGACTTGACAGAAGCATTCTGGCGGCTGCGCTGCTGCCCGATTGCTTCCACACAACCCCCCCACCCCTGGTAACATGCTTGCCCCCGTCATGTATCCCGGGCTCCATTTTCTTGCTCTCCGAGCCCAGGATCAGCATAGCAGGTGCCGCTGGGTAGAAGGCAGAGAGCAGAGCGGACATGTCCTCCCCTTCTTGTTGCTGACCTCGAAGCAACGTGTAAAATATCACCTCTGGGTCCCCCTGTCAGTGTCCCCGGCCAGCATGGCAAAGTATCTATTGCAGTGCCATATGATCACTTTGCATTACTTTCAGTAGAGCACAGGGGGAGACATGCAAGGTCTTTTAGATCCTGGATTTCTCATTAAAGAGAACCTGTCCCCAAAAAATCATCATATAGGGGACTTTTTTGGCCCCTATGTAATGAAAAAAAAGTTAAAAACATTTTTTGAAAAAAAATTAAAGTTACACCAAAGCATACAAAATCCCCCCCCCCAAATGTTTGAGGCCCCCCACTCCCAAATATATGCATGTACGAACATAAACACATGCATCGGGGGTGCCAACACGTGAAGGCATCAATTGTGATACACGTTACATATCATCGTGCACACCGGAGCGAGAGCAATATTTCTAGCACCAGACCTCCACTGTAATGCTAAACTGATGACCTATAGGGGGCTTTTAAAGCATTGCCTATGGAAAATATAGGATACTGAAGTTTGTGGTCATTTTACGGGCGGAAATTTAAGGTTTGACATGTTGTGTATCTCTGTGGACGAATCCCTGGTCCATTTCACAGGCCGGCTGGGATTCAAGCAGTATATCCCCAGTAAGAGGGCTGAGTCACTGGAAGCCACCAGCTCAGCCAGTACCAGCGGGCACCAGTGTTCCCCGCCTGCAGCCCGTCCTTCTGAAAGGAGTGGATGAACCTCTACATAAGGCCTATTGCCACACATGCGCTGACAACGCTTTTATCTTGTGAGTTGCCATTCGTCTTTTTAATAAAGATGCTTTTATACTGCTGCACTTAGATTGGCGCTGCTCTTTTTCTGTTCCATGTCCACACAGAGTTCCTTCTAGCTCTTTTCAGAGCCTGCAGCCATCTAAAGCCAGCATTTCACCTTCTGAGACCTCAATAGACACCTTGGACATTCCACCTATGGTCCACGGATGACAGACTGATCCAGTGCCCCCACATTCTCTCCATCCAGCTCCCAGGGTGCACAAGAGGTTACATGTTTGTCCAGTAAGAGGGCCAGGTACGGATTGAAGCTCAACAAGCTTTGTGAAAGCTCCACCGGATATGTGCATGCCTTTTGTGTGTACAAAGGCAAAGACTCCTAGCTCCATAAGCGGGAAAATTGTCTGGGAGTTGGCATTCCCACTCCTCCATGGTCAATTACTATACCAGTTTGCCCCTTTTCAGCCACCTATATCTGAAGAAAACTTTGGCCTGCACTACAGCAAGAAAAAACAAGAAAGGCTTCCCACAGCGTCTAGTCACCACAAGTCTACAAAGGGAGGAATCAGCAAGCCTGAGGAATGAGGAAGTGTTATCCATGAAGTGGAGGGATAGAAAAAATGTGTACATCATGTCCACCATCCACGATGACACCTTGGTGGAACTTCGCAGAAGACGCAGTCCCGTTCCAAAGCCTTGCTGTATCCACGAGTACAATGAATTCATGGGGGTGGGGGTGGATTTAAATGATCAAATGCTGCAGCCCTATCTATGAACCCGAAAGTCCCTCTTCTGGTATAAGAAAAGTCGCAATTTACTTTTTCCATTTGGCCATTTTTAATGCATACGTCACCTATCATAAATCAACGAAAATACCCAACACCTTCCTAAAATTCACTGAAGACATTGTTACTGCCCTGATTTATCAACAAGGATCCCCCCTAGAAAGCATTCGCTCCGATTGTGTAAGCAGACTGCATGAATTCCATGTCCCTGATAATATTCCACCATCAGCAACTGGAAGAAGATGTCAGGTGTGCAGCAAAATAGGAGAGACACCAGATTCCATTGTCCCCAATGTCCCTCCCAACCTGGCCTTTGCATCGGAGAATGCTTCAGATGCTATCACACTCTCGTAAACTATTAGCCCATATTTCTAGTATACTGCCATTTCCCCGTTTTCAATTATGTGCTGATTATTTCCCTGGTGCCTCAACCAACCATATCACTGCCTTCCATGTGAACTGACCCTTACCTGTTCATCGACTATGCCTCTGCCCACCATCTGCATTACTTATCCACAATGTTTCTGCCTTTCACGTGAACTGACCCTGGAGTGTATTGACTATGCCTCTGCCTGCTGTCTGCATTGTTTATCCGCCATGTTTCTGCCTTTCACATGAACTGACCCTGGACTGTATGGACTATACCTCTACCTATTGTCTATTTCTGCCATTTACCTGCATTGACCTCTGCCTGTTGACCATGTTTTTGCCTGCCCCTTGGACTGATCTTTCATCCTGCTACACAGGGCTCGCACATATGAGAGGGGCTTGAGAAGAATAGTGTTCTGTATTGAGAAAAACTGTTTTTTGTTTTCTCTTTGTTTTGTAATTCAGAGAATAGGGTCTGGAATCCGGAGGCTTCAAAGTGTTTTGGGTGGGAGAAGCCTCTACCCCTGTCCCTATTCTTTCCTGACTGAGGCCCTAAGCTTGATGGTCCTGCATGCTGCCTGGACCAATACTTTGGCTGTACTGACCATATCTCTGCCTGCTGCCTGTACTAACTATGGACAGTATTCCTGCCCACTGCATGGACAATCCTTTTGTTGCTGCTAACCTCATCCCTGCGTGCTACCTGACCCAATGCTTTGGCTGTGCTGCCAATATCTCTACCTGTACCAACTATGGTCAGTATTCCTGCCTGCTGCCTGTTCTGCTGTCGCTGTCTATGTTCATGTTCCTGCTGCCTGGACCGATGCTCTCCTCTGTGGACCACTGCACCACTAAAACCACTGGTCATTTTTTTGTTTACCCTTTGCTCAGCAAAATATATTTTGGTGTGTAATTGATATGTACAGTACATGCTATGTGTTAGTGATATGAAGGGCCTTCAACAATGTGATAGGTTGGCAGGAATTTATGTGTGTAATTTATGTCCCTAGAACACCTGGAGGTGCTACTTGGATGTTGAGCCTATCTATGTGGCTTATCTGTGTAAAAGTCCCACACATGTGGTATTGCCATACTCAGGAGGAATAGCAGAATGTATTTTGGGGTGTCATTTTTGCTATGTACATGCTATGTGTTAGAAATATATTATAAATTGACAACTTTGTGTAAAAAAAAATGTTTTTACTTTTTCCCCTCATTTTCCAAAAACTTGTAGAAAAAAATGACCAGTTCAAAAGACTCCTAATGCCTCATAGAATATATGTTGGGGTATATGCTTTCCAAAATGGGGTCATTTTATGGGTGTTTTTATTGTCCTGGTGCTCCGGGGCCTTCAAAAGTATGCTCCTAGAATGCCTGGAGGTGCTACTTAGATTTTGGGCCTCTGTATGTGGCAAGGCTGTGTAAAAGTCTCACACATGTGGTATCGCCATACTCAGGAGGAGTAGAAGAATGTATTTGGTGTAATTGAAAGTATGCATGTGCTGTGTGAGAGAAATAACTTATTAATATGACAATTTTGTGTAAAAAAAAAAAAATCTTCATTTTCCCAAGAATTGTGGTCATTTGAGGGGTATTTGTACTGTTATGGCTTGTTAGTATCTCAAGTAATGAAATAGGCTGTCAGTACATCAGGTGTGATCAGGTGTGATCAATTTTCAATCATTGGCACCATAGCTTGTAGACTCTATAACTTTCAAAGAGACTGAATAATATCCACTAATTTGGGTTATTTTTACCAAAGATATGTAGCAGTATACATTTGACCCAAATTTATGAAGAAAAATGACTTATTTGCAAAATTTTACAATAGAAACTAAAAAAAAGTGTTCAAAATTTTTGCTCTTTTTTTGCTTATATTGCAAAAAATTAAAAAAAAAACAGCGTGATTAAATACCACCAAAAAAAAAAAAAAAGCTCTATTTGTGAGAAAAACATGATAAAAATTTGGTTTGGCTACAGTGTAGTATAAGTAATTGTCATTCAAAGTGTGAGAGCTCTGAAAGCTGAAAATTGGTCTGGGCAGGAAGGGTGTTATAAGTACCCTGTATTGAAGTGGTTAGAATGTATACTATATATATCTGTGCCCTCCTAGGCAGACACTTGTAGAGATTTCCTTTCCACTTCCTGTTGCGTGTTTGAGACAGGTAAATGCCCCAAACCCTTCCCTACTCTGTTCAAATCTAATAGGAAACATCTTGGCTTTACATACATTTACAGAAGGCTGGGTTCACACATATGCAAATTGGATGCGGGTTTCCCGCCATCCAATTCCTATGACATGTGAGTGTGACCGGCTCTCAATGGAGCCGGCTCACACAGGTCTGGGGCGGCCATGGTCCGAATTGAAAAAGTGTCAGGAACCATGAATCAGACAAAGACAGAAGTGCAGTAAAATCACACTTTTTAATAAAAAGGTAAAATGTTATAAAGAGAGTAAATGTGGTCACAAACAGAGTTCAGTAACCAGAGCGGATAGTCAAAGCAAGCCAGTAAAACAGGCGTCCAGAGATCAGCGAGGTCGAACAATTGGAATGCAGGGTCAGGAGCCAGGAGGAGAGTCAGTCGAGCAGGGTCTTGAATCCAGGAACCAGAAGGGAACGTCAAACAGGCAAAATCTTTCACAGGAACGCACAGCAGAGATTTCTCCAGAGATGTTGACCAAGGTGAAGGCATCTGTGATCTGATTCAGGCAGATTATATATCAGCAGAGCTGGCTTAATGAGGCAGGGTATGGTCATCAGGTGAGACAGAGTGGAAGATGAGACTGGCAATTAACCCTCAGCTGAGCAGCTAGCTCTGAGAAGGGAGAGCTGAACCCAGCCCTGACAGTACCCCCTCCTCAACGACCCCCCCCCTTGGGGGGCCACCAGGTTTGAGGGGAAAACGTCTATGAAAATCACGGAGGAGGACAGGAGCATGTACGTCCGAGGATGAAACCCAAGAACGCTCCTCCGGACCGTACCCTTTCCAATGAACCAGATACTGTATGCGCCCACGTAACCTACGGGAGTCAATGATAGCTTGCATTTCATACTCCTCTGGGTTCTCAACCTGAACAGGATGAGGACGTGGTACCGAGGTGGTGAAGCAGTGGCATACCAAAGGTTTTAACAAGGAGACATGAAATACGTTAGAAATTTGCCAATCAGAAAGCAGGTCTAAAGCGTAAGCCACTGGGTTGATCTTGCGGAGAATACGGAAAGGCCCAATAAACCATGGTGCCAGCTTCAGTGAGGGAACATGAAGTCAGAAGTTGCGAGAAGACAGCCAGACCCTCTCCCTAACTTGGTAACAAGCCGCAGGTAGGCATCTGTGGTCAGTATGGCGTCTGTACCTATCATCGGCACATCGCAAAGACTCCTGGACCTGTACCCAAGTGGAACGAAGAGGAGATGCTCCCCCAACGCAAGAATGTTGAGGAACAAATGCGTCAGACAACATGGCTGGCTGGAAGGAAACCTTAATTCACCATAAATGGAGACAATCTGGAAGCAGTATTGATGGCACTATTGTGAGCAAACTCTGCCCAAGGTAACAGATCAGACCAGTTGTTATGGCGGTCAGAAATATAGCAACGTAAAAACAATTCCAAGGACTGGTTGGTTCATCCTGCGGCCCCATTGGACTGCGGGTGATATGCAGAAGAGAAGGAAAGCTGAATTCCCAACTGTGCACAAAAAGCTCACCAAAACCTGGACACAAACTGGCTGTCCCTGTCCGAGATGATCACCTTGTAAGCAAAAGATCTCCCGTGCAAAAATGGATGCCAGTTCCTTGGACGTGGGCAATTTCTTAATGGGGTGACATCTTTGAGAATCGGTCAACCCCCATAAGGATAACTTTTACCCTGAGAGCTAGGTAACTCCAAAATAAAAATCCACAGACAGGTGGGTCCAAGACCGCTCTCTACTGTGTATGGGTTGTAGAAGACCTACTGGAAGATGTCGTGGTGTTTTGTCCTGAGCACACACGGAACAGGCTGCTACAAAGGTGGCTACATCAGCGTGACCAGGCCACCAGAACTGTTGGGAAATAGCCCAAATGAGTTGCCTCTTCCCTGGGTGACCAGCAGCCTTAGGAGAATGATAAGTCTGCAGCACAGCAGTATGCAGACTCTCCGGGACAAAGCAGCAGTCACAAGGTTTCTCAGGAGGAGCATGGATCTTAGCAGCAAGGATCTTGTCACCCAAAGGTGAAGTGAGACTGGTACGAATCAAAACCAGAGTATGATCAGGAGGTATCACAGGAGCAGGAACCGACTCCACCTTGGAAGCAGAGGAAAACAGTTGCGACAATGCATCGGCCCTTACATTCTTAGTTCTGGGTAAGAATGAGACTGTGTAATTGAACCTTGACAAGAACAGAGCCCATCACGTCCTCCTGGGGGAGAGGCGTTTAGTCTTAGACAAGAATGTGAGATTCTTGTGGTCAGTCAAAATGAGAACGGAACAGTGGTACCCTCGAGGAGATGCCTCCATTCTTTAAGAGCTAAAATGATCGCTAACAACTCTATCCCAAATCTCATAATTTCATTCCGCAGGAGACAACTTCTTGGAAAAGTAGCCACAAGAATGCATAGCGCTCTCAGAGGTGGGACAGAAGGGCACTAACTCCAGTCTCGTGCATCAACATCAAGGATGAAGGGTAACGTAAGATACGGATGTGCCAACACAGGAGCAGAAACAAAGGCTACCTTGAGACTTTCAAAGGCCTTAATGGCCTTAATGTGAGTTACCGTTCTTTCTGGTCATATCAGTCAGGGGCTTGACCAGTGACGAGAAATTATGAATTAACTTCCGATAATAATTGCCAAAGCCAAGAAAACATTGTAGTGGACGTAGACCCACAGGTCGGGCCACTGTAGAACTGCCGACAGCTTTTCTGGGTCCATCGAAAAACCAGCAGTGGAAATTACATAATGCAGGAATTTAACCTGTTCACAATGGAACTCGTACTTCTGCAATGTACAATACAGGTTATTATCTCTCAGCCTCTGAAGCACACAACAGACATCTGTGAATGACTCTCTAGGGACTTATATGAGGATATCATCGAGATACACCACCACACACATTGCTGCAACATATTTCAGAGGACATCGTTGATGAATTCCTGATAAAACTGCTGGAGCATTGCAAAGACTAAATGGCATTACGAGGTATTCGTAATGGCCAGTCCTCGTATTAAGGCCCAGGCCAAGGCTCTGTCAGAAAGCAAAGAAATCACAAAGTCTACTTTGCTTCTGTCCATAGGGAACGCCTGGGGAAGCCTCTCAAAGTATATCCCAACCTGGTTGAGAAACCCTCTGCATCGAACTGGATCACCCCCAAATCGCTGGGGAAGTGGTGGAACCAGACATACCCCTTATAGAGGTAATAATTGAGGCGGGTGCCTGCACAGAGACTTGAGCATCAGCAGGAGCGGTCTGCAACACAGGTTGTGACAGAACGGCCACCGTAGGAGGAACCAGGTGAGCAGTGTGATTCAGGAGCATTTGTAACGCTATGGCAAACTGATCCATGCGGTGATCCTGCTCATCCAATCTGGAAAAAATATTACCAGCAAGTGGATTGACTACATTTTCTCAATTCATGGCCTTTGCCTACTGTCAGGAACCATGAATCAGATGAAGACAGAGTCCAGAGATAAGCAAGGTCAAGCAAACGGGATGCAGGGTCAGGAGCCAGGAGGAGAGTCAGCCGATCCAGGAACCAGAAGGGAACATCAAACAGGCAAAGTCTTTCACAGGAACACATAGCAGAGATTTCTCCAGAGATGTTGACCAAGGCAAAGGCATGTGCGATCTGATCCAGGCAGTTTATATAGCAGCAGAGCTGGCTTAACAAGGCAGGATATGGTCATCAGGTGAGACAGAGTGGAAGCTGAGACTGGCAATTAACCCTCAGATGAGCAGCTTGTGCATGTGCATGTTTGGGTCTGGTTCAGGTGCTAATGTTGGCAAAAATTCGGACCTGAATAGCACCTGAACCAGTGAACAGACACACCGGACCCCGGGCACGAACCCACATATGATCCCAGCCTTATGGGGCTAATGAACTCCTAGATAGCAGCAGTACATTTTTGACTATTGGCTACTGTGAGCTGTGTAACGTGTGTGCCTTGAAAAAGGCAAACACAGACATGTATTTTATTATGGAAACTCTCTATTTACATTCTGGCTGCCACCATGTGATACTATTATTCTTTAATCGGAAAAATGTGTGGGTTTTTATAAATATTCAATCTATTCAATAAAAGTGATATCGCCCACTGGGGTCAATTAATTCCCTTCAAAAATGATTAAATCAAACTCATTTATGCCCCCCAATAAAGGAAAATCCCAGCAGGTAGAAATATAACTGGTAAGTAAACATCTGCAAACAAAAAAATAATAATAATTACATAAATACAACAGCAGATCAAAGTTTATTTCAACAAAATCCAAAATAAAAAAAAATTGATTCTGTTGAAATACATTTTGATTTGTGGTTGTATTTGTGTAATTATTATTATTAATATTTTAAAAGTCTATGATATTCTGTTTAGATCTTCTGAAAGCTCTTTTGAGCTGGCCATATTGTATGTCAACAAAATTCTGCTGCGATCGCAAATAAGTATTTTATGATTTGTTTATGTGATTTTTATATATAGCAGGGTAGGTCAGGCCAACACCTGAATTCAGTTACTAACTAGTTCCTACAGCACCCTATGTCCTCTCTGTGGGCAACAAAGAGGCACCTTTTTTCACCTTATTTGGTCCTGTCCAATAGTTCAATGTTTTGAGCCCAGGTGGTACGATTTTTACATGACCAAATGGGATCTCCCTGGACCCCAAACCCTGTTTGCTCAGTCTGTTCCCAGATAGTGACCTGGTCAAGTTTTTAAATATACTTTTGCAAACGTGATTGCACGCATCTAGATGCAGGCAATCCCACCAAGGTTTGAGACCTGGGTATGGGAGGTAAACTCCACCCTTCCTTACAAGAAACTGATTTATACACCCACAAAATACAATAAAGGATGGGATAGATGGATAGCGCAACCTAATACGTGTTTGAATGATGAGCCTTGAATTCCATGTTACATACCATCTCATGTAAATTATGGTTTTGTGTTCCAAAGTACTGGTTTCTCGACACATGTCTGTTTTGATCTATGATTGCTACACTAGTATAGAGCTATTATACCCCATTGTACGGTTTATTGGTCATATGCTTGGCATGATTGATTTTCTTTCTTTTTTTTCTTTTGTATTGTGATGCCACTTTCACTGTCTGTAAAATTCTTTATTTACCTTAATAAAGTTGTTTCTTTAAATGTGGAGTTACTAACTGGAATATCTGATTCTGATTTCCCACTTTTCAGGAGGTGTCTATTTACGAAGTCAAATCTTTTTTTTTTTCTATTTATAGAGTAAATGCTAAAACATAATGGGGTTGATTTACTATACAGCACACTGCAAGTGCAGTTGCTCTAGATCCGAGGGGAAGCTCTGAAATGAGGGGAAACTGTACTGATTTCTATCATCCAATCATGTGCAAGCAAAAATGCTGTTTTTTATTTTCCTTGTATGTGATTGGGTATTCTTTGAAAAGTGAAGCTTTACCTCATTTACTAAGCTCTGGAGCAAGTGCACTTGCAGTGCGCAGTATATAGTCAACCCCTATGTGTAATCTCAAAACCAATCAAGACATGGCAAATTCTAAATTATTATTGAATCATATTTCTAAGGCTGGCCATACCTTATACAATTATCTTGTTCAAGTTTTCTTTATATTTACCAAAACCATATAATATGAGGTCAAACCACTTTCAATTTGCATGCAATCAGGCAGGCCCGTGCGCTACACAGTTAAAGGTAAATCTAATTAGAATAAGTAAATTGAATTAGAAAATTGTATAATGTATAGCCATCTTTACATCTGCTGTTTTCCACCTGGCCTGATCTTTGCTACGAGCCAAAATATTTTTCAATGGCAATGCAACCTGTCCAAGCATGGTAAGGCAGCTCATAGATTCGTAGATTTTTTTTTTTTTCATTCAACCAGTAGGTTGAATGAAAAAAAACGGACACAATTCCCCAATCTACACATTGATGTGGATGAGGGAATCTTCCCTGCTGAGCTATTGTATTCTGACAGTGGGGTGACTCCCCCGCTGTCAGAATACACTGAGCAGCATTGCAGGCTGTAGCCTACAGCACTGATCAAGTGGGGAAAATCCAACAGATCTACTTCTGTAGAGCCTCCCTGCCCATACATGAATTAAAATTCTGATCCAAGCAGAGGCTGGCTTTAGCAATAATTTGGTGGTGGATAAAAGAGTAAAAAATGTGTGCCTGTGGGTGACAAAAGTTTCAGGCATCAGTTGTAGAGATGATCAAGCGTGCTGGAAAATCTCTAAGGAAAATGATTCAAGTCATTGTTTGAACTTGCATTTCCAGTTATTCTAATGAAAACAAGCAATTCTCTGATCCTTTGACACATCCAACAAAGCTCTGTTTGCATATAGCCTGTTTTAAAGAAGGGGGGAAAGGAAGCTGTCAAAGCATGCCATTTTTATAAACTGTGTAAACTTTATATGTGCTATGCTATTTAGTTCCTGCTGTTTTTCATCGAATACACTATAAATTACTTGACTACTCATAGAAAATACTTCCCAACATTTTATTACAAAGGATTAGGAGAGCAGGTCTAACTGGGTCTGTCCTAAGTCTCCACAGCTGAATTAAAGCGTTTGTTAACCCCCACAAAAAAATGCGGCTCCTGTCCCTTTAATGTGCAATTAGCAGCTTGGTGCTTTTGCTTTTTAAATTATCCATCTGTATCTCCTACAATACCTTTTTGACAATGCCAGGTCCTGACTCCTGCCCTGAGTGCAGACTTCCATTATCAAGTCTGTTGAGCCTGAGAGATCGTTGTCTGTGCCTGTATGCGTCACTCGCAGCGCTCCTGTTCTCCTCTGTGCCCATCTTCAGCTCCCCATTCCTCCCTCTCCCTGTCAACACGTAGCTTCTCTCCTCTCATAATTAACATTAAATGCTCCCATCCCCTCTGTATTAGAACAATAAGTTCCCCCGTGTCTGTGTTATATCATAAATATGCTTATCTGTACTGATAACACAACGGCTCCCCGCGATCCCTCTCTCTCTCCTCTCCGGCTGACGCCAGCTGCAGTGCTCGGCCCCACCTGCTGGAACTGTCAAGCTGGGCAGAGAAGAGGAGAGAGGAGGCAACTGATGGTAGGAAGACGCTGTATTATCAGTACAGATAAGCATATTTATGATATAACACAGACACGGGGGAACTTATTGTTCTAATACAGAGGGGATGGGAGCATTTTATACAAATGGCTTAACAACCACTTTAAGCATGGGCAATCTTAACACCATATCCAAGTCTAATAAGAAAGGGGAGTCATGGATGGGATAACATTTCACTGACACTGAAGGGTAGCGAGGCATCTGTCTGTCTTTATATTTGCTGGAACAGGTTATAATGTGCCTTGTGACCTGGCTGTTGAGCAGTAGCTATGCACATGTAGTCAACATCTTCGCTCAGGAAACTGTAAAATTGTGCTGCTATACAATGAAAATGTCATTTATAGGACTGAACTATGCATGGCTATTCAACTATCTATCCAATAATGTTCTCACAGGCAGATAATGCAGATTATTGCAGAAGTTCAAAGTTGCATGCCTAAATTTTGAAATGTTTTTACATATATGCTAAATTTGGCATTTTTTTGCTAGAAAATTACATAGAATCTCCAAACATTATATATTTTCTGAAATAAAATGGTGGCTGTGGCAATTTTTTATGTCACATGATATTTGTGAAGCAATTTATCAAACACATTTTCAGGAAAAAATACACTTAAATTCATTTTAGTGTACATAAACACAATATAACACATGATGTTGTGTTAAGTAAATAGGTACAAAACATGTTAATATTTGCATATTCCTGCGATATGGCCACAAACCATGGTACCTAAAAGTGTCCATAGATGATGCTTTAAAGCAGGGCTCTTAAACCGGTGGCCCTCCAGCTGTTGCAAAACTACAAGTCCTATGAGCATTGCAAGGCTGACAGTTACAAGCATGACTCCCACATACAAGGGCATGATTGGACTTGTAGTTTCGCAACAGGAGGGCTGCCAGTTTGTGACCCCTGCCTTAAAGCCTTTACATGTTATAAGTTTAGAATTAAATTGTGGCACTAGAATTACTGCTCTCACCCCAATGCTTTTTAGGCGAATCTCGCATGTATGATGGAATCACCATTTACATATGCGTGCAGGACCTAAGTGCGCATTTGTATGTGAGCATGGGGGGAGGGGTTTAATTATTTTATTTACATTTTTTACATTTTTTTTTTCATTTAACTTTATTGCTATTACAAAGGGGCAAACAAACCCCCTGATGTCTCCCCTGCCCTCCAAGGCAGCTGATCAAACTCAGACTATGTTTGATCTTCTGCTTCCCTGGCTGTACTGGCCAGGGAATGACAGCAGTGAAACCAGAAGTGACAACATTTTTGTTGCTTCTGGCTTCATTTGTCAGATGTTCCTCCAATCTCCTCTGTGGGCAGCTGATCTGACTGCTTACCACGATCCTGGGCTCCATGGTGGAATAAGAGAGCCTGGGAACGGCGGGGGGCCTCTTCCAAGCACTGTAAAAGTGATCAGGTGGCTGTAAAGCCATTCGGAACACTGTTACAGGAAAACAAATCCCTGGCTCTAAAAAACTGTACCAGGAGCATGGCTGCAGCTATGACCCCGGTATAACTGCTTGCTTCTCAGGTCATGGGCATCGAGCAGTTAAAGCTAATATAAATTCAACAGCAAAATTTTAATATTTTAACTAACCCGACAAGCATACCCCAACCCACAAACTAGCAGAACACGATTCTTCCGCCATGTTAGTGTCATGCTAGACCTGGGGTGTCCTACATCAAGGTCTTATTAGAACCAACCACGCCTACCCCAAATAACTGACAAATCCTGAATAACAGATAAAACTCATAAAGAAAAGAAACGATTTTACCAAACACAAAATTATTTAAACAGATACTGTAAATAAAGATAAATGGGAGATAATGCACAATGGCCCCCAAATAAAATAACATAAAACACACTCAAAATGGGTTGGTATCAGCCTAGATCTGTAATCGCATCCTGCCACGCTTCTATGGTTCATGGGGATGGACTGTCCCTCTCCTTGAGACACAGCTAGTTCCCATCAGGGGTGTCATTCAGTGACAAGGACCTCCCACCCCCACTGCAATACATGGAGATGCCTACAGAACACAAGCGCTGAGAAATCAATTCTCACCCTCCTCGTCCTGGGATCCACCATCAATAAAACTGTTTCGACATTGGAATTGACTTTTCTCAGTTTGTAAGTTGCTGTAATCTGTAAGGACTGTAACATGTACGTTCTGTACATTTGTATACTTTATATGACTTTATATACTATTTCTGTTAAACCAATAAAAACAATTGAATTAAAAAAAAATAATAATATTTTGCAATGTATCCAATGTTCCAAGGCTGTATTCGTTTTCTTTTTTTCAGGATTTTTTCTTCTTTTCTTTACTTTCACTGGGTGATGCTATCAGTAACACATTTCCTGTCCAAAGGTGACAATGCTCACTTTCCATACATGGAGGAGCAGCATTGTCATCCTAGGCTCATCGTCTGATTTGGACTACAGACATATGTACCTCTCTTCATCTCCATTACATAAGGGGTGGAGGAATTTGTAGTTTACAGAAGACAACTTCAAAAGAAGATACCATTGTTTGTAATTTTAGTTAATTTGACAGGAATTAGCAAGGACAGTACATTTCTGACAAGATCAGCTGGTATTTTTGTACTTGCTGAAAATGTTCATAAGTAAAATGAAAACTAACAACCTCCACATCTATAGACTGGCAAGCTGAAATATATTAAAATGTTTGTTCTTGGATTTAAATATCCTTTAAGAATTATTTGACATTATTTAAAATGGAACTTAGGCCAGACAGCTAATTACACTGTTAAAATACAAATACAATACAATAAACTGCCTTACCTTTAAACATAGTTTTTATTCTGCTCAGCTACTTTTGCACTTCAGACATGCCTTTCAAGCTGCATAGCCAGGAGGACAATACCACATTCCCTGTTACAGTAATGTCATCTTGTCCTAGGATGCTCACTGGAAATCAAGGGACTGTAGTAAACTGATGAGGTCACATGCCTAGACTTTCTCATCTTGTATGTTCCCTGTATTAGACTGACAGCACCATGCAATGCTATAGAATTTTACTGTTTTGACACTGCCAGCTCTTGCTCTCTCTATCTCAATTCTTAGAGTGAGATTTTAGGAAGCTGATATAAAGACAAATCTAGGTACTTTTACCAGGGTTATTTAAAAATACATAGAATGTTTTTAAGGAAAATAAAACTGTATTATTATTTTTTTTATAAGCTGCCTGGAGTTCTTTTTAAATAGAGCAAATCAGAGAAATATATTCCAAATAAAGATGACAAATTCTGGAAAAAAGGGACATTATCTAGAAAAAATGAATATTAATATTTTATAGAACAGGGACATGCTATGCCACCAGACAGTATTTTCCACTAAAACCGACATGAACTAAAAAAAAAATATGTGAAAAAGGAAAGGAGTAAGGAAAAGGAAGAGCTAAAAGCCACACAGCCTTGGTGCAAAGTCTGAACAGAAAGGGAAGCTCTTACATACAATGCAAGACCTTTGAAGGTTCTGTTCACCCACTCAACTATAAATTTTGCTAAAAGAAATGGGAGTACAGTTTAAAGAGAAAGCATAGTGCTTAGTTAGTGAGCACATACAGTAGTCTGAGTTATAGATTTAGTGTTCTTAACTTTTACATTTTTACAAGAAATTTCTTCCCTTTTTGTTTTGTAATAAATGTAGAGATTTGTAGATAAGCCACTAGTGGTAGGGTAGATTAGCTACTAGCCAGTTAGGCTAGCCATACACATTAAGATTTCAAAGTAATCAATAATGACATATGATTTTATTAGGAAAATTGTTAAATTCCCCCATCCATGCTACACAGTTGTCATTTTGGCTTGGAGTTCTGGCTTTAAAATGTATGTATAGAAAATAAACAATGTGCCAGCTCAATGACCTTCTAACCAGTGGTGGCTGGCTCTAATCATGTGCTTCAAAAAAAGAAAAAAAACCCCATTAGAATCCATGCGTTAGGCACTCGGCATGTAGATTAGGGGGCCGGGCGCATGGATGCGGGAGGAGGGCGGCGGCCATGCACCCCTAATGGACGGGCTGCCACTGCTTCTAACCCTAATAAACCAATGAACCTAAACATCTAAACAGACCTTCTTGAGATTACATCTATTTTAAAGCTGAACTAAATTCAACATAAAAAAAACTTGCAAGCGAGCAGGATCTTTATTGCAGAAGATACATGCACATTTACCCCCACCATGTACAATGTAGGGGTTATTACCCTGCTTTGTAGGTGGTGACATCAAAGGACCGCCCACTGACTGGAGCTTTGAGGAGAAGAGGCAGCCAGAATTGGGGATAGGGTAAGTAATAATACCTGTTCCTGTGCCCTCTAGACATAATGAACATTTAATCCTCCTGGCGCAAATGGGGAGCCCCCTGAAAGGGTAGATTTCTTTTATTTCCTGCAGTTGGGCTTTAAAGCGGAACTAAAGTCTTATTTGTTCAACAGCCCTGCACTGGTGCCAGCATCTTCTCAGAGTGCTGGTCTTCACTGGCACACACAGGAGGCCATCATCCCAGCACTCGGAGACCAGACTGGCACTGTAAGCTGAGCTGCGCATGCTCAGCTCAGTTTACAGTGCCCGAGGAGATGACGAACACACCACTTCTTTAATAAAGTCCTGCCTGCTCGCAGTTTTTTACACCAGGACCTCAATTCTGCTTTATGAAAACTGTATGTAGTAAGGCACAATGCCAAACACAATGAAAATATAGAATTAGAGTTTAAGGAACACTGTAATATATAAAAAAGAGGAAGTGCTGTAGAGCAACAAAATACCATTTACTTATAAACACTTTCTGGTAAATGATGAAGTGTTGTTTTTTGCCTTCCTCTGGATCAATTGTGGTTATATGATTCAGATATGAGGGTTTTCTGTTTATTTATTTTTTTCTATTGGTTAAACTAAATGGACTTGTGTCTTTTTCCAACCAGACTAAAACTATGTTAGAAACAGTGCAGCAAAATTATCACAAATCAATAGATATCTGCCACAGATACTCCATCTATGTATCAATAAACAATACTGAAAGGTATTAAGATAAGCATCAGGAGATCATAATTAAAATCAGATTACTAGGTAAGCTTGAAGTCAAATGCGACCTATCTCTGCTGATCATGTGTTAGGCTTTGTTCACACCATGTGCAGAGACGTCAGTTTTTCTGTGCACGTTCTGCAAGGGGTCAAAGAAAACAATTGTTCTCCATGTGCCCTGTTTATACCACAATGTGCAGATTTTTCTGTGCAGGAATCTGCAACATGAATGCAGTTTTCTGCGTGGAAAAAAACAGATGTGACATCAACATTGTGGTGAACAGGGCACATAAAAGACCCGCATGAACACTGATGTCAATATGCATAAAAACTCACTGAAACACGCATGAAAACTGATGTAAACTCGTGTCTTTGCAAGTGAAATCTGCACATTTTTTTCCATCAGTTTTCATGCACGTATGGTGTGAAAGAGGCCTTAGTATGTTGACACCTGTGGACTTCCTTCACGGGATATATATTTAGTTGCCATGGTAACTGGTACATATTCAAGCCTGCATTGATGTGGGTCAAGTGAACACTACAAATGCACAAATCTATAAAATGTGTATTTAATGGGTCAAAATTTTCACATCATCGTTGTGTGGAGGTGTGGCCAGAGATGTATTTTCAGGTTACAAACCACAATAGGCATGAAAAAATATTAGTTATTTAGGGTGAAAGACATACAAGTATGCTAAGCCAGCTAAATAGAGTTCAATCGAAGCGTAACTAAAGGCTAAATAAATATTGCGAGCCGGGTCTTTATTGGAGAAAAGACATGCAATGCCTCTTCTGCAATAAAACACACTTAATTGTCTGTTCTCAATCCACTGAAAATGTAGATGGAAGCCATTTACATTTCCAGAACAGTGCTAGTATGGTGTGATGAATGACTCCCGTGCATGCGCCAGAGTGACATCATTCATCAGAGTGACATCAATCAAGACAGCCAAAGACCGGCACCTGGAATCAGCCAGATAGAAGATACAGGTGCTGGAAAGGGAACATGCAGGCAATCAGAACATTGGAGAAAAGTGAGTATTCCTGACTTTGTTTCCACTTTAAATTTGTTTTGAGTGGAACTAAATTCACCAATTTAACTGTTTCACAAAACATACCTTGAACAATATATGATAAGTTGGCCATAGATTAGTCTTTTTATATTCTTTCAACCAGCAGGTTTAAAGAAAAAAATTGACCTGATTGTCCCATCCACACATTCATTGTGGATGGAGGAAGCTTCCACGCTGTGTCTTTGTATTCTTACAGTGGCTAAATCCAACAGGATCGGTAGATCAACTTCTGTTCACAGTGGCCATACATGGATCAAATTTTGGACGGTCCGTGCTGACCAGGCCAAATTTCGATCCATGTATGGCCAGGTTTAAAGTTACTAGTGTGCTTATCTTAGCGCTAAAAAAGCCCTCAAAAGGTTGGTGTCATAGCTGATCACATCTGCAGCACCATGGCAACTGTAGATCAAACAGAGGCTAAGATGTCATCTTCTTTGGCTGTAAACAATAGGATAGTTTAATTGTTATATATGGCAGTGAAATGGCCTTGGTTCAGCACTCAAAAGCTTACCATGATAGTCATTAGATCACACACACCTTTGACATGGCAAAAACCACTGTAACTCCATCTTTCTATTTAAAGTGTATCTTTATCCAAAGCTTTTTTATTTAGCTTTGGAAAGAACACCTCTGCCAGGTGTTTTGCTTGCCATTCAATTTAGAAAAATTTGTCTTCACTTCTTGTTCCAGAGTTACTGCAGGAAAAGAGAGGAAATCTCCCAAAGTGAGGGGAATTCCCCTCTTAGATGTCCCTAATGCTCCGTACACACGGGACGACGATCGTCGCAAATCGTATGTTGCATAATGTAAATAGCATACTGACGTGCACCCGACGGTCGTACATACAACTTGTGGCCTGCCGAACGTGATGACGTGAACGAGCGTATAAAGAGGAAGTGCTGGTATCGTAGCGTCACCCTTTGGGCTCCTTCATCTAATTTCGTGTTAGTTGAAGTGGACTTGGCGCATGCGTGTTTAGCACAATACAACTTGTTGTACCCAACTGCTCTACACACGATACAACGGTCGTATGCGAGCTTGTTGGTACGACCAAGTTTTGTAGTCTGCTCATACAACTCCCATGCACGACCGTCGTATGTTCGACTGTTGAAAGCGTGCACACAAACGATCGATTTCGCATGCAACGGTCGTGAGTACGACGTGTTGAATGCGATCGTCGTCCCTTGTGTACGAGGCTTGACAGAGGTGTCCCTATTGGAAGATCTCTATCATTCGGTGGACAACTGTGAAATATTGGATTTCCCCTCACTTTACTTAGGGCCTAACCTTCCCCACTTTATCCAAAAAAATAAAAAGTTTTTCTAAAGAGATACACTATAATTGGTGGCAGCTACCACTGCAGACAGATATGATAAGACTGCTGCATCCTGATGACCACAATGAGAAATGGAGACCACAATACAAGAGAACTGGTGACTTTACGAATATCATTTTCAATAACATAAACATAAAAGCATGAATCATTTCAAATTATCAGTAGGTTAAACAGAATTTATGATGATTTTTTTTTTTTTATTGTATTTAACATTTTCCAACAATATAGCAATCTAGAGTAAACCCAAAATTATATAGAATATATCCCTACTTCACGCTTTAAATATTACAAAATGCACCAAACCAAGAAGTGCACCAACCTCAAATTTTAAGCCATTACATAAACCCAAACTAATGCAGCTGCAGTATTTCCCCACCCAAAATTTCACTATATGATTAACGCCAATATCAATCACCACTGTGCAGCTCTATAAATATAACTAACCTCATAAAACTCAACAAACAAAATCATATATGGCAATACAGTGGTTATCTGTGCATTTATTCAACATAACATATCAAGTATTCTCAAACAAAAAATAGAAATCATAAAATAAGGCTGGCCATACACGGTTCGAATCCGCTGCTGAACCAGCAGAGATTCAAACCTTTAAGGGGCAGGCTCAATGTACCAAGTTCATTGATCGATCGATCAACTTGGGTACAAACAGCCTGCCGGATTCTCTTGCAATTATTAGGCCTCATGCACACAGGACATCTGAAAAAACATTATAAAAATGGGAGTAGCGTTTTTGAGCGTTTTTACATTATCGGTTTTGAGCGTTTGCGTTTTTGAGGTTTTTTTTTTTTTTTTAAATGGACCAAAAACGCTGGTGAGCCGCGTTTTTGAGCATTTGAGGATTTCCTCCTCTCAGAACCCACTGGTCTTGGGTTTTTTTTACAGCTCAAAAACGCCCCTGCCCAAAACAGTTGATAACAGCCTATGTGTGCATGAACACATATGATAACATGATGGAGGGTTTATTGACTGTAGAAAAAAACGTCTGAAGCCAAATGTCCAGCGTGCATGACATCACCAGGGCCCACCCCTTTATCATGTCATTGGCCTCATCCCCTCATTTACTTAAGTGGCGGGGGGGGAAGCAGTGCATCAGTTGACGGGAGCCAAGTGCCAGAAGCCGTGCGTTTTATTTTTTGTGTGGGCCGCATTCACCGTGATTGATAATGGATCTGCATTGGGGGACATTGTTTTTATTTTCTAAAGGACTTGTTAAAAGTTGTCTTATTTACACTAGTCATTTTTTGGTGATGAGTAGGGTTACTATGCACCCCATACTCATTTACATAGGGTGGGAGCCAGGATCTGGGGGCCCCCTTTGTTAAAGGGGACTTTCAGATTCTGATGAATCACCCCTTGCACCCCCACAGCATCCGGGCCAGTGTTGTGGGGAAGAGGCCTTTGTCCTCATCAACATTGGGACAAGGTGCTTTTGGAGGGGGTATTTAAAGGGGTTGTAAAGGCAGAAGGTTTTTTCTATCTTAATGCATTCTATGCATTAAGATAAAAAGCTTTTTGTGTGCAGCAGCCCCCCTCAGCCCCCCTAATACTTACCTGAGCCCCCTCTCTATCCACCGATGTCCATGAGTGCCTCAACCGTCCGGGACACTCCTCCTGATTTGCTGAGACTCGGCACCGGTGCCATTGGCTCCCGCTGCTGTCAATCAAACTCAGTTAGCCAATCAGGAGAGAGAGGGCTCGAGGCCGAACGGCAGCTCCATGTCTAAATGGACACACGGAGCTGCAGCTTGGCTCGGGTGCCTCCATAGCAAGCTGCTTGCTGTGGGGTCACTCAAAAGGAGGAAGGGGCCAGGAGCTCCAGCCAGGAACCCGAGAAGAGGAGGATCCAGGCTGCCCTGTGCAAATCCACTGTACAGGGCAGGTAAGCATAACGTGTTTGTTATTTTAATAGAAAAAAAAAAGACTTTACAATCACTTTAAAGGGTTGTAAAGGCAGAAGGTTTTTTTTTTTTATCTTAATGCATTCTATGCATTAAGATAAAAATCTTCTGTGTGTGGCCGCCCCCTCCCCTCTGCACCCCCTAATTACTTACCTGAGCCCCATCTCTCTCCAGCGACACTCATCCTCATTGGCTGAGACACAGCGGAGGCGCCACTGGCTCCTGCGGCTGTCAAACTCAGTCAGCCAATCAGGCGAGAGAGAGAACGGGGTCGGGTCGGGGCTCCATGTCTGAATGGGTGCCCCCATAGCAAGCTGCTTGCTGTGGGAGCACTGAACAAGATGGAAGGGCCAGGAGCACAGAAGAGAAAAGGAAATTGTGATCTGTCGCACCCACTGCGACATGTCTCCATCCCTAATGCATACAAACAAGGAATTATGGTCCTGGGACTTTAAATGAGACATGCCACATAAGGACAAAAGTACAAACGTATAAAAAATTGTTATTTTATTCACATACTGTATAAAGATTGACATATTATTGAACATGATCATTCACAAAGAACTGGCCATCAAGGGCCCTGGGAAGAGCTGACATAACATAATACAAATAGAATGAAATTATCATGAATACAAAAACACATGTGATATGAAAAATATATACATAACCAGATATATGAAAATAGATGTAGAAGTCAGATGGTATGTGCATTGATGTAACTCTATGCATTTCGTGGCTTATAGCCACTCGTCAGGAGTGCAATGCTATGAATTATCGTGGCTGTAAGTATAAATAAGATGTGTTAATCAAACTCATAAGGAATGTAAAATAAGTACACCCATAATAGGGTGTACTTATTTTACATTCCTTATGAGTTTGATTAACACATCTTATTTATACTTACAGCCACGATAATTCATAGCATTGCACTCCTGACGAGTGGCTATAAGCCACGAAATGCATAGAGTTACATCAATGCACATACCATCTGACTTCTACATCTATTTTCATATATCTGGTTATGTATATATTTTTCACATCACATGTGTTTTTGTATTCATGATAATTTCATTCTATTTGTATTATGTTATGTCAGCTCTTCCCAGGGCCCTTGATGGCCAGTTCTTTGCGAATGATCATGTTCAATAATATGTCAATCTTTATACAGTATGTGAATAAAATAACAATTTTTTATACGTTTGTACTTTTGTCCTTATGTGGCATGTCTCATTTAAAGTCCCAGGACCATAATTCCTTGTTTGGAGCACAGAAGAGAGACCAGAGAAGAGGAGGATCCGGGCTGATCTGTGCAAAACCAACTGCACAGAGGAGGTAAGTATAACATGCTTGTTATTTTAAAAAAATTAAACAACAAATTAAACAAGACTTTACAATCACTTTAAGGACGCCAGTGGGTGCCATTTCCTTGACAACCAGCGGCATTCATTAAATAGAGCATGGAAAGACCACAACTTATTTAACAAATGCTTTTGTTTACATTTTCTTTTTTAGTGAATTGACTTTTACCTAGGTTTATGCAGTATTTACTGAACGTTTCTTATTTTTGCAATAAATAACACAAAAACATATAGTGAACTGAGCTTTTTCAATATTGCATGCGATATTTGGATACATGACCTAAATATCCCTTTAGTGAATTTAGCCCTGTGTCTATATTTTAAAAAATGTTTTTCATGTATAGTTTGTAACTACGTATATAAATTAGGGTGAACATCCAGTATTTGAACATTAGGTCGCGTTTCCCTTTGTTGAGCCTGATCTTGAATGTATGTTTTTCAGAGAGGGTCCCTGACAGAATACAATGGACTCTCTGCAATCTCTTATGAATAATAGCAAGAGACCTGGTTGCCTAAGCTGATAGACAGGGAAGAGCATTTTTTTGTTTATGACATATTTAAACTCAAAATAAATATGCAAATTTTTATTCCTGACACATGCCCTATTAAGTTGTGTGAGATGTGAACTTTAATGATAGGCTTGCTTAATTGGAGCAGTTAGAGTTTACCACAAGAAATTATTTTTCACCTTCTTAAATCATTATCAACGAACATCAAGTTTCCAAAAACAGACTTAAAGCCCATACACATGATGCAATGGTCGTACAACAACAGTCTTACAACAGCTTGTTGTACGATAATCCAACCGTTAGTACATGCGATTACAACAGCGGACGTTCAACCGTCGTACAACAGAAGTTGGCTGAGCAAACTAGAAAACTTTTGTTGTACAACAAGCTGTTGACTGTTAACTCGTGTGTACAGAAGTTGGCCCAACAAAAGATGTATGTGCAAAACACGCATGCTCAGAAGTCAGGAACACCCGGAAGTGTCCAATCGTGGAAGCCTACATTCCTAATCCCCAAATCACATTCACCTGAACTTCCTCTTTAGACGCTCGTAACACGTCACTATGTTCGGCTTTGTTGAAACTTTGTTGAATGATTACTTGACTCATGTCAGTAAGCTAGACACAACAGCCGATTTTGGGCAAAAGTCGAACGTGCGGTTGTACAACCGTTGCACCGTATGTATGAGGCAGTACACAATTTATGCACTGCTCATAGGAAATTGTCAAGACTTGAAAAAAGTCTCAGAGCCTGGATGAGGTTATACAGCCCTTTCTGAAGATCTAAGCAGAGAGTGCTTGGTAGGTATGGGCATCATGGGCAGTAGATGAGGACCTTTCTCTCTCATGATCACACAATTAACTGTGGCAGCGGAGAACTACATTATATTTCTGGGTACCAATTGTGGATTATCTCTTATTTGTATGCTCTTCGGGTATGTTTTAAAATCCAACTCTGTGCTATTTTTTTTATGAAAAGGTCTCTTAGGAGATTTTAAAAAATGCAGCTCATGTTGCAATACTTTCCTCCTCTCTGGCACTTTCCCCTGTAAGTAGTCCCTTTCTGCCTTAGATGCACTCAGTCTTGTGAGTTGAATGACACCCAATGCATTCAACCTGGAAGACTAAGGACATATTGTGAGTGTAGGGCATCATAGACCTGCTCCACTACCATGCCCCATACACTGTAATGATACCGAAAGTGGCACTGACATTATCCCATCAGTGGTGCTCTCTGCATCATTGAGGACTGCCCACTGGTCCTCAATGATGGTACCAGGGACTAACTGGTTTAGGAAAACTGAGGTTTCAAATACTGTAATATTAGTTAAAGAAAAGGTAAATGGTAAGGTAAGGTAAGGTTATTGGTTAAAGTCATTATTTTATTGAATTACAACTGACACTCTCACTAACAGCATTTAGTTCTTTTAACCATGCTGTAGTCTAAAGCAAAAGTGCTCAGCTGGAGTGCTAAACATCTGGGATCCCATTACAGATTTTGTACAGCACATTATAAATAATTGAAATATTTATCTTGACTGTGACTCCTAAGACCTAGTAACTAAAATAATTAAGCTACAACATAAATTAGTAATAGAACTAAATCTACCTGAAATCATCTTTAAAGTATATATAAACCCAAACTAAGAACTTCTCTTATTTGCTCCCTGTGGTCTGTTAACCCCTTAGTGCCGGCTGCACGCAAATATGCAGTCTCTCAGTGGGTGGGCCTTGGCGCCGAGCAGCAGCATATTTGCATGCACTAGTGTAAATACAGCTGTGCCGAGAGTGCGTGCCCTGCGCGCTCCTGACACAATTATCGGTGGCTAACGGAAAGCTCCTGATCGCAAGTAGCTTTCCTCCCAGCATCCTAAACCCCTTAAGGCGCTGGCTCCAAGGAGTTAAACATACCAGTGAAAGCATTTTGTGTTCTATTTGATAGCTGTTGATCCTGCCAGAAATCCAGTGGGCTGGCGTCTTAGGCTGGCCATACATGAGTCTTTTTTTTTTTTGTTCAACCAGGGTGGAATGAAAAAAAATTCCCCCATCCACACACTTGTTGCGCTGTTGTATTCTGACAGTGGGGAGACTTCCCTGCTGTCAAAATGCACTGATCAGCACCGCCGGCTATAGCCGGCGGCGCTGAGTAAGAGAAAAATTTCCATTGGGCTGGTTGTACACAAATTGATCAATCAATTGGCTTGTGTATAATCAGCCAGCCCATACATCAGGGGTCTCAAACTGGCGGCCCTCCAGTTGTTGCAAAACTACAAGTCCCATGAGGCATTGCAAGGCTGACAGTTACAAGTATGACTCCCACAGGCAGAGGCATGATGGGACTTGTAGTTTTGCAACAGCTGGAGGGCCACCAGTTTGAGACCCCTGCCATACATGGATCGAAATTTGTCCGGTCCCTGCAAAATCAGCTGAATTTCAAGCATTGTATGGCGGATTTTACTGTGCTCTCTGCCTATGCTGACTGTTATCAGATAGCATTGTTCTCAGCTCTCTCTGCAGAGTACAAAGTACTGTTATGAAGAAAAGGAGTGGAGGAGGTGTTCTGTAATCCTAATATGCTTCCTGTCTTAGGGTGACAACACTATTCCTCCATAGATGAGGCGTGAGGGTTGTCATCCCAGGATAGAAAGTGTGTGACTTGCATGATCACCAAGTAAATATAATAGGAAAAAAAGCCTTGAGAGAGAAAATGAATACAGCCACCACATCTAAAGACTGCTATATATTACATAATATATTAAATTTTTGTTCTTTGGTTTGCATACTGTACACTTTATTGAAGACTCTTCCCTTGTTTTTGCTGTACCTGTATCCAAAGCTAAAAAGTTTCCTCCACTACCTACCCTGGGCTCTGTGGAATTCAAGCAATGGCCCCTAGTATTGCACATCTGAACCCCTAACAGAACCCTTAGTCTACTGATTAAACAGCAATTCTACACTTGTTAAAAAAAAATTCTATGCAATAAGCAAAACCACTTAGTAAATTGCTAAAGTTATCCAGCAAATACCGAAGCTGTGATCAGTTTACAAAGACCAGCTCCTTGTGCTACCTCTCCCACTAAAGCCTCGTACACACGCACTGATTGTTGGACAACCGAACGTCCAACTCTTGTCCAAATTGGCTGATGGCGGTTTTGTCTAGCGTACTGATGGTAGTCAAGTAATCGGCCAACAAAGCCGAACGTAGTGACATGTTACAAGCGTATAAAGAGGAAGTTCAGGTGAATGTGATTTGTGAATTATGAACACAGGTTACACGACCGAACACTTCCTGGATTCCGAGCATGCGTGTTTGCACTTCCAACTTTTTGTTGGGCCAACTTCTGTACACACAAGCCAACAATTGGCCAATGCCTTGTTGGCCAACAAAAGTTTTCTAATCTTGTCAGCCAACTTCTGTTGGACGATAATTGGAAATTGGCTGTTAGATCGTGCGAACTAACGGTCGGATTATTGGCCAACAGGCTGTTGGACAACCATTGTTGGCCAATTATTGTACCGTGTGTTCGGGCCTTAAGTCTGAGCTCTGCTTTACAGGGGAATGCAAGAGGCTAATACCAATTTCAATACCTATACTAGCTGCTTTAAAAAACTAAATTCATTAGTTTAATGGACACATACCTGCACGAATTGGTGTTTGTATCTGCCTGGAATTCAACTTCAAGCCTTGCAAAGCTTAAAAAGAGCAATCCACCTATTCTGGACGGATGTATAGTTCCAGGGATAGTGATAGTACAAAAATCCAAGTTTGACAGGTGATGAGGAAGTCACATGTTGCCTCCCCACTGCCTGATTTAACCCTGTAAACAGTGCCAGATCTAAATCTGGGGGGGCTTGGGGGGCCCAGGGCACTTTGAGTTCAGGGGACCCTCAAAACAGAAATAAAATTATAAGACAAATGAAAAAGTGAACTGAAATTAATGATAATAAACCACATTCGTTATAAAAAAAAATATATGGTAGGTTTCGAAGAAGATACTTACTTAATTTTTTATTGACTGTAAGAATACACATTACACAGGTAATTGGAACTGGCAAGTCATACATCACAGGTATGCATCACACTAAAATATTTACAAAAAGTCTTTCTTCCTGCACTTAGCATCTGCAAAATCTGTAACTTAGACCCCATACACACTATGCAACGTTTGATGTCAGATTTCCTTCAGATTTACTAAAACCATGTAGTGCAAGGGCCTGCCTGATTGCACACAAATTGAAACTCTTAAGGTTTGACCTCATATTATATGGTTTTGGAAAATCTGAAGAAAAAAATCTACAGAAAATTGGATAGTGTATATCCAGCTTAACTCATCGAACTGTATCGTAGCACAGAGCGTGTAATCTTTCACGGGTCATCGTGATTCAAGGATAATTCTTTATCAGTGCCAATTTGCTGAATGACCTTTTCCCGAACAACTAGTAACCATCATGCAAACACATATTCCAAGAGCTACATTAACACCTGACAAGGTATCAGCGAGCTCTTCATCATGTAATAAAACTGCCTGTTGAGATGGCGTGAGACATGACCGGAGCTTGGCAAAGGCTAAAAAACGGAACAATTTCCTCAACGAACACACTACTGAAATTTTGCGGGAAAGTAAGTTTCATTTTTTTTTTATAAAGGAAGTCTGGGGCCCCCTCTGTCAGGGGGGCCAGGGGCAATTGCCAATTTTGCCACCCACAGAAATCCAGCACTGCCTGTAAATGCTGCACCACTAAGCCACAAACATGCTTTGCAGACGTGGGCTCATATACTTGCACTGGTTGCTCTCAGCAGTGGTAACGTCCCCCGAATGCGACACCACCCAGTTGCACTTGTGAATGAAGCCTTTCGTATAGTAAATGTCATCTCCAATAAATGATATGTAGACAATTATTAACTTCATGACATAGATGATAACTTTAAAATTGGGTAAACTTAACCTCTTAAATTGTTCAAAGATAGAATGTTCCCAGTCCAATTCCTGCTGTGTCCTAATTCCAACTCATTTTCAGAGTGTATGAATAAAATACACATATTACTCATTTTGCAGGAGTGTCACCATTTCAATTACTAGACATTTTAATAATCTCAGTGTAATCAAGACAGAGCATACACATGTGAGGGAGGCAGACTGGCAGTTGATTAATATTTGCGAGTACTGCATAACCCCTTGTGTAACCTCATTTGCTTAAGGCTCCAAAAGAAGATTTTGATTTTAGTTTGCTATAGAGGAAAGTGTTGAGCACCAAACTGAACTTAATAGAATCCAAACAAATCTACTAAGTAAAGGACAGAGTTTCCTCAAGCCTGCCAAAATTTAAATTAGACATTTATCGAATATATCTATACAAAATTTAAAGTGGCCTGCCATGGACCAATTTTTGATCTGAGACCAATGGGACAGAAAATAGGAAAATGTGGTTCCCCTGTCCTGTGCAGCCCCTTGCCATCTGTCATGTTCGCTGCTGAGCCATTTAACACCACCTACCCCCTTTTTCCACCAATGGCCAGTCCGCTCCTTGATGACTACAGTACTGATAGGTGCACCGCTTCATTATCTTTCATCATTTACCATCCACCTTCTTGCCTTCAGACCTGTAATACTCAGACCTGGCATTTGTCAGAATGTCCACGTCTCAGGCTCAGGCTCAGGTAGGTGCACTGCTTCTTTACATCTCTGCTCTGATTGAGCCCCGCACACCTTCCTGCTTCCAAACTGGTAATATTCAGGTCTGGCATTTGCCAAAATGTCCGAGTTTTCTCAAGCTGGTGATTCACCTTACTCTAAGAGCTAGTTATAGTATAAATTGGGGCAGTTTTAATTTTTGTTTAGCTTGCCGTTTTTCCAGACACATTGGTTGTTTTCAGCTGGCATTGTGCTGTGGTGGGCTTCCGGAGTCCCTGCGCCTTTAGAAAGGAATGAGCTACCTTTAGACATACCTGTCCTCAATGTATCTATTCCTATATATGCTCCAACATGGAGACTTCTACAGAGTTGGGGGTCAAGCTCTGCAGAGGAGCCTTGATGAGGCACTGCGGCTTTCACACTTACTGTATGTGTTAAAGTTGTTGTAAAGTCAGAAGGTTTTGTTATCTTAATGCATTCTATGCATTAAGATAAAAAGCCTTCTGTGTACAGCAGCCCCCCTAATGCTTACCTGAGGTGCATCTAGATCCAGCGATGTTGCAGCAGTGTCTCGGCTGTCCGGGACTCCCCTTCTCATTGGCTGCATGCGTGGCACCATTGGCTTCAGCTGCTGTCAATCAAAGTCAGTCAGCCAATGAGGAGAGAAAGGGGGCGGGGCTGCACTGTGGCTCCATGTCTGAATGGGCAGAGGGAGCTGTGGCTCAGCTCGGGTGCCCCCATAGCAAGCTGCTGGCTGTGGGGGCATGCAACAGGAGGGAGGGGCCAGGAGAGCCGAAGAGGGTCCTGAGAAGAGGAGGATCTGAGCTACTCTATGCAAACCCACTACACAGGGTAGGAATGTATGACTTTTTTTTTTTTTTTTTAGTTAAAGATTACAAACACAAGACTTTAGTATCAATTTATATGTTGTGCAATAAAATCCTCTGTTTTTACCTCCCAGCGACTGAACATGTGTTACCCGACTACCTCAGACCATTGCAGGAGATGCCAAACGGAGCAAGGCACGCTCCTACATATTTTTTAGTCATGCCCCGTACTGCAATATTTCTGGACGACGGTTTGCACCATTACACAGAAGTTCACAGATCACGTGATACTGGATGACCATTCATTGATCTTGCTACACGCTACAAATATCCCACCTAAACAGTATAAGAAATCAATAGTTCGCCACTTGTTGACCGCAGCTAAAGCGTGCATTCCCGTAATGTAGAAGAAGCAGACTCCCCCTAGCATAGGTAGCTGGCTGCGTAAAGTGGAGGAAATTAACAAAATGGAGGACTTGATCCTGACAGCTCAAAACAGACACAAGAAGTACTCTAAAACATGGAGGCTATGGAATTTGTTTATCTTGTCAGATGAAGGTCTATCTCTACTGAACACGTAAACGAAGTGACATCAACCGTTGAGCTGAGGGCGTCCGGGGTCGCCCGGTCTCGCACACCCCCCCTCCTCCCTCCCTTCTCTATACCTATTCTCTCCTTTCTCCCTCATTCTTCTATCCACTTCTAAGCTACATCTGGCTATCTTTACGGTATAATTTTTCTATGTATAAAATAAAGGGAAGGAAGCAGTCTGCTCCCACATTTCATTGAACGGAGCCCTCTGACAGGCGATCTACAGGTATGGTACGGGGAACATGGACGAGTCCATCCACCCTGTAGAATAGCGCCCAGATCCAAGAAAGAGTGGCTATTTACCATTCGCTCTCTATTGTATTTGCCCTTCATGATGTCAGACTACCTTTCTTCTTAATAAACATTATATTTGCAAAAAAAACCCCTCTGTTTTTAATGCAAATTGTTTGACAGTGTAATTCGTTCTTTTTTTGTTGGCTATCTGGTAAGTGTTCTAGGAAATACATGTTGTTTTGTTTATTCTGTGCAAAGCCCTTCCATGTGCACCTTACTTTAAATTTATGAATTGGGGCTATTGCCATTGTTGTTTAGCAGGCTTGTGATGGTCTTTGTAGACTGTAAAACAGCTTGCACACTTACCTATCTGCCGGCGGCCCCCACTGTCTTCTAACAGCTCTTCTGCTGCCCTGTTCCCCAATGCCTAGTTGCTGCCATCCTATACTTCACCTGGCTCCTTTGTAAAATGCCTGACCATGTGTCGCAGCACACACCCCCGGCTCTCAGATTTGCCCCTAGAGCAGGAGGAGCAATATTTCAACCTCATCACTTGAATAGACTTCTGTCTACTCCTTAGATTATGCCTACTGTCTGCCAGCTTCCCTGACCTCTGCTATGTTCATGAATTAGGCTGGCTAGACATTACCAAAACCATATAATATGAGGTCAAACCTAAACACTTTCAATTTTTATGCAATCAGGCAGGCCCTTGTACTACATAGTTAATGGTAAATCTAAAGGGAATTGAATTAGAAAATTGTATAATGTATAGCCAGCTTTACACTTGCTGTTTTCCACCTGGCCTGACCTTGGCTACGAGCCCTGCAATTTCGTCTTTCTGCCATCTGTCCTGACTAAACTGTGTCCGCAGAGTGCCTGGTCAGCTAGTACATCAAGGTTTTTACTTTAACTGGGGTCTGCTTAAGGTGTTTTACAGTCAGAGTATATATCTTTGTGTCCTGGGGCAATATAATACCGGTAGACCTGCTTGTGTTGAGGTGGTTCCAAAGCTATAATGTTTTTCACCTTAAAATATAACTAAAGGCAAAACTTTTTATTAGTTTTGGATAGAGTGGGGAGGGATTAGAGCCCCTGTCAGTTTGTATTGCTGTCTGTGCCCCCATTAAGGAGATTTACCCTATTTCTCCAGTTTACTGTTATCATTGAAAGTGAAAGTAAAAGAAAACCCCACATTTTGGATTGCCCCCAAGTAATAGATGGGAAATCTTCCAATGGGGACACTAGTTCGGGTGACCTGGGGGTCCCCAAGAAATTAAATTGCAAGGATTTTCTCTCACTTTCTGTTTGGCTATGGGACAGGAAGTGAAGGGAAATCTCCACAATGGGACAGAGATGGTGAATAAAAATCTAACGGGTTATAACCCTCCCTTACTCTATCCAAAATGAAAAAAGTTTTGCCCATAGTTCTACTTTAATGCATTCCCTGCATTAACGTACAAGAATGTTTTACCACTTGCTTTCCCCTCCCCCCACCCCAAACACTTACCTCAGTCCTACATTGATCCAGCGCTGTCCCCTCTCTCTGCTCACACTACACTACACTGAGAGCAGCGGGAGCCATTGGCTCCTGCTACTGTCAGTCAAATCTTGGGAGCAGAGAGCGAGTGGTGGGTCCGAGTAGTGCTGTGCTTCTTGTGGAGAGGCGACCCCGTGTCACAGTGTATATGAACAGTGTATGCCTGATTTTGGCAGGCATGCTTATTACACACCTGTGGGCTTCATAATCCTCCCAGGAAGAGAGCTCAGGGCTCAGAATTGCAGACAGCTCCATCTGGCAGACAGAAAGTCTGGTCTAGGAGGTCGGGAGGGACCCAGGAGGAGACGGCTCCATGAGAGATAGAGAGGTCTCGAGGAGTCTAAGGCAGGTGGTACTCTTTTGCATGCACGTCTGTAGCAGGCAGATGTGACCCGCAACCAAACAGCACAAAGCTGGGTAAGCCAGGAGGCTGAAGTGTGTGTTTATACAGTGATGGTGGAACCCCCTACGATGGAAGATTACTGTTTGTTTGAACTTTTTCATTTCCTTTAATAAAAGTGGGCTGCCATGCCCTTAAAAAAACGCAGTCTGGAGTGGCACATTTCCTGGAATTCGCATGCACCACTTGAGTCTAATCACCCTGCATGCTTACAATTGGTAGAGGATACGGGCACGGATGGTGCTTGTCCAGATCCTCGCATGCTGGAAATCGTGAGTGTCAAGAGACTGTATTTCTATTGCTGGGATGCCCGAACATGTGCTGCTTCACCCGGTGATCGCATGGGGAAAGGCGCTAGGAAAAGTTCTACAGGGAGAATGGGATCTCCCACTGCAACCGGTGAAAATGTTTATGTAAAAGTGTCTGCTGTTACCACTGGCAACAGGAAATCTGTTTGGCCTGCAATGTTGCCCTGCAACCAAGTGAGGGTATTTCTATGTGAAAGCACAACCAAGGAGGGATGACGCCCTCAAGTGAAGTTTCATACACCTGCCACCTGGAATGGTAAGACTGTTCCTGTTTATTATGTGAAAGAGACTGATCATGTTGATGCAGGTGAAATGGTGGAAAGTCCGCTGGGGAGATCCACTTCCAAGAAGGACTTTTTGCTGTGCAGTGTAAAATATAAGTTACTTCAATGTAATGTGAGTACTGATAAGGACTTGTCTTCAGGCAGTTTAAACAAATGGGGAAAATGTGCTGTTGCATCCAGAGATGTCAGGGGTGACCACTAAGAAATGTGTGCAATTGCCCCTAGCAACTGTGGAAGTCAGGAATAATGTGTTTCTAACAATGCTGATAATGTTCAGGATAATGTTGTTGAGGAGTGTAGTACTGACAAGTGCAGTCTTTCAGATGCTGTTGAGCCTCTTGTTCTGTCTATGTCTCATTGGGCGGATGTAGTGCGAAAGAGCAAAACTTTTTTGAATGATTTGGCCAGGAGACTAATAGCAATGATTGCTATGCTGGAAAGCTCAGGGCTCCGACTTGGAGACAGCTCCGCTCCCCCGGCAGACAGGAAGTTTGGCCTAGGAGGTTGGGAGGGTCCCAGGAGGAGACAACTCCATGAGAGAGAGGCAGAGAGGTCTCGAGGAGTCTAAGGCTGCAGGTGGCAGTCTGCGTGTGCACGTCTGTAGCAGGCACAGCATGAAGCCGACAGTGAGTAAGCCAGGAGGCTGAAGTTTGTGTTTATACAGTGATGGTGGAACCCCCTGCGAGGGATGATTACTGTTTGTTTGAACTTTTTCATTTCCTTTAATAAAAGTGGGCTGCCATGGCCTTTAAAAAATTGCAGTCTGGAGAGGCACGTTTCCTGGAAGTCTAATTACCCTGCACGCTTACAGTCTCTATGGACGCATACAACCTGGCTAAGGATTGCATATGCACGTATGCCTCCATAACAAGCAGCTTGATATTGGGTCATACAGAGAACAGGAGAAGCCAAAAGCACCAGCAGTGTTCCCTAGAGGAAGAGGTTTGGGGCTGCTATATGCAACACCAGATGAGTTTATTATTTTTGACTTTAGAAACGCTTTAGAGGGGATCTTTACCTTTATCCTAAAAATCACAGAAAAGGCACTGAAATGTTTAATAATGGCAGTCTACAAATAGATACTTAAGATAATTGCACCGGCCCTAATGTCCATGCAGGGACGGACGCATAGATTTCTACAAGCTTGTTTTTGAAATGCATGATTAGAGCCTGAGGCTCTAATTGGCTTCAAAAAGGTTGGGCTGGGGGGGAACGACTGCACCCCGAGCCCACCCACTTCTCACATTAGTGAATCAACATTTGCTATTGTCTTCCTACTTCTCCTCCCAACCAATCAGGACAGGAAGCAGGTCTTGAAGACCAGATTGGCCGGGAGGAGAAGCCGGTGAAGCCACCCGCGACCTAGATGCAGTAAGTGCCCATCAGTGCCACCACTTCGTGCTGCCTATCAGTGCCCTTCAGTGCCAAATATCAGTGCCACCTGATCAGTGCCCACCAGTGCTGCCTCATCAGTGCCACCTATCAGTGCTCATCAGTGCAGCCTACCAGTGGCCATCAGTGCCCGTCAGAGAAGGAGAAAAATTATCTGTTTGCAAAATTTGATAACAAAATATGAAAAATGTTTTGTTTTGTCTTTTTGTTTTTTTCTTGTTTGTTTAGCAAAAAATAAAAAACCCAGTGGTGATTAAATACCACCAAAAGAAAACTCTATTTGTGTAAAAAAAAAAGATAAAAATTTCATTTTGGGTACAGTGTTGCATGACCGTGCAATTGTCATTCAAGGTGTGACAGCACTGAAAGCTGAAAATTGGCCTAGGCAGGAAGGGGGTGAAAGTGCCCAGTAAGCACGTGGTTAACTGTTGCAAGAAATCAAGAGAACTGGCCCTTTGAAGTGATTTATTGATAAGAAGTAAGGTTTATGTTTACCAGGCTCACTTTAACCACATTGTAGAAAAAAACGAACTACTTATACAGTTGAAAAGGTGAAGTTCAAGTTACACACAAAGCTTGCTCATTTCCCTTATCTCTGCTCTTTACAGCATTGTATTGCGTTTCAGATTTATTCTCTTTATTAAAACCCAGTATGTTCTTGCAAAGCCATGTTCACCCTATATTGAATGTCCAAAGTAAAGAATGTATCTAAATGATAGAAAACCTGATTAAAGCTTTTAACCTTGACCATATAATTGCCTCCTAATCATAAGAGCATTTAGACTATGTGCTGTGTGCATGTGTGTAAACCCATCTTGTTATCGTGCATTATGGTGCACTGCATTAAGGCAGACTATTCATTTTAAATGGATTAATGGCGTACCCTAAGCCACAAAAAAAAAATGGACAAGGCCCTTTTTTCCTATTGCAGCACACTGAAATACATTGCAGGTGCATTAATTGTTAGGCCCCTTTTACACCAGCAGCCTGATTGGGTCTGCCTGTTCATTTTCCAGGCGGACCCGATCGGACCACCCGAACATGTGTCCGCTGTCACCCGCCAGCATCCGATCCCATCCGGTCCACTAAAAACATGCATATGGGGATACGTTCGCCAACCATCAGGTGGATCAGATGACAATCGGACGGAAACAGACATGCAGTCCGTTTACATCTGACCACCCCATAGAGAACAGCGGGCTGTGTCTGCGTCTGCATGGCGGAGCGGAAACGGATCTGTCATCCACCTGATCAGCAGGGGATCAGCAGAGAGATCCCCCGCTGAGCAGGTGGATCCACTTTGACGGATTCTGCCCCGTGTGAAAGGGACCTTAAGTGCATAGGTAGCAGTGTCATTGTTCAGAGTGACAGGAGAAGAGGTAATGTGGAGATGAAACAGATGCATTAAAGTGATGGAACCAATGTTTACTGTGGCAATAATAAATATGAGATCTTGCCAATGCTTCTTACAAAGTGACATCGGCTACATGTAT
>BLSH010284798.1:234604-244818 GCA_018402905.1 Glandirana rugosa
GGGGATCTTTAGGTATGGAGAACCCCCCCCTGGGGTGCGTTTTTACAAAGAAAGTAAAAACGTCCCCAAGGGGAAGTTCTGGGAGACGTGTGTTCAGTGCGGCGTTCAGCCTAGTAGTACCAGGCTGAAGACCACGCTGAAGATAAGTTTAGTTACCCGAGGGTAGCCCTTGGTAACTAAAACCTATCTCCGTCTCTTTGGGGCGACTTTCGATGCGTGTGACTACAGTTACGTTTTTCGACTAGGGTCTTGAAGGGGAACCCCTGCAAAAATGAAAGAAACATTTTTGCGTGGGGTCCCCCCCCAAGAGGTATGGATTTCTAGGGGAACCCCCACACTGAAAAAAACGGCGTGGCCCCCCCCCCCCAAAATCCATACCAGACCCTTATCCGAGCACGCAGCCTGGCAAGCCAGGAAAGGGGGTGGGGACGAGCGAGCGCCCCCCCCCCTGGACTGTACCAGGCCGCATGCCCTCAACATGGGGGGGTGGGTGCTTTTTAGTGCCCCCCATCCCAAAGCAGCTTGTCCCCATGTTGATGAGGACAAGGGCCTCTTCCCGACAACCCTGGCCGTTGGTTGTTGGGGTCTGCGGGCAGGGGCTTATCGGAATCTGGAAGCCCCCTTTAATAAGGGGGCCCCCTGATTCTGGCCCCGCACCCTATGTGGATGAGTATGGGCACCCATTCACCTGGAAAAATGTGTAAAAAAAAACACACTACACAGGTTTTTAAAATATTTTATTAAGTCAGTTCCGGGGTCTTTTCCCCTCTCTTCTCCGTCTCCTTCTTTCTTCGGCTCTTTTGCGGTGTCTTCTGTCTTCTGCTCTTTTGCCGCTCTTCTCCCTCTCTCTTCTGGAGATGTTGACTCGTCGTTTTCTCCCACTCGAATGCCGGGTCCGTACTGCAGTGTTGTCTTATATTGGCATGTGGCTAGACCACCCGCTGACGTCACCCGAAGGCCCGCCCACTTATGACATCACATCCTGGGGCGGGCTGTGATGTTGTAAGTGGGAGGGCCTCCGGATGACATCAGTGGGTGGCCCCACCCCATGCAAATATAAGGCAACAGCACAGTACGGACCGGCATTCAAGTGGGAAAGAGCGGCGAGTCAACATCTCCAAAAGAGAGAGGGAGGAGACAGCAACAAAAGAGCAGAAGACCCCTCAGAAGACCCCACAGAAGACCCCGAAAAAGAGCGGAAGAAAGAAGGAGACAGCGAAGAGAGGGGAGAAGACACCGGAGCTGATTTAATAAAATATTTTAAAAACCTGTGTAGTGTGGTTTTTTTTTACACTTTTTTTTCCAGGTGAATGGGTAGGGGTACGATGAACCCCATACTCATTCACATAGGGTGGGGGGCCGGGATCTGGGGGCCCCCTTGTTAAAGGGGGTTTCCAGATTCCGATAAGCACCTGCCCGCACACCCCTGACAACCAACGGCCAGGGTTGTCGGGAAGAGGCTCTTGTCCTCATCAACATGGGGACAAGGTGCAGGGGTTCCCCTTCAAGACCCTCTGCACACAAGTTGCGCTGCAAGTCGAATCATCATGATCCAACTTCTGGTACGACTTCTATTCAAATCAATGGGCTCCCATAGGGAACCATTGATTTTGAATAGAGGCAGAGAAACGCCTGACGAGGCTTAACGCTGTGTATACAACGTTAAGCCACGTTTTTGAGCGTTTTGCCGGCTCAGTGTCAAAAACACTCTAATGCTGCACCTTCGGAACGCGAGGGTCCTGGGTTTTTCTTACAGCTTAAGAACGCCAACGCCATCTACAGCTCAAAAACGTCAATGTGTGTATGAGGCCATTGAATAACATGGTGTGGCGTTCTTAACCTGTAAAAATAGCTCAAATATGCGGCGTTAATAACGCCCGTGTGTATGAGGCCTTACAGCCAAGAAAGCTGCCTTCTTAGCCTCTTTTGGATCTGCAGTTGCCATGGTGCTGTACATGATTAGTTATGACACCAGCCATTGATAAATCGACAGTTTGGTTGAGAACTGAGAAAGTTTTATGGCATCTCTTTCAGGGCTAGTGCAAGGATTTTTGACACCCTAGGTGAAACCTCATTTTGCCATTTTGACTCCACCCCCTTTGCCCTGTCAATGTATATGATGGTAGAGATTTTTGCAGAGCCTCTCTACCCATTTCTTTAGCCATGGTCCACAGGCCCGCACCTGTGCCCCTGGATCCGCCTCATTTTACCGCCCTGCTGTGCTGCCAGCCGTGGTTCTCCAGTGACATGAGTGATCGATGCAGATCAACAGCGGATGGGCGCCCTGGGTGGCAGTGGCGCCCTAGACAGCCGCCTACTCCGCCTAGTGGTAGAGCCGGCCCTGATCTCTTTAATATAACTGTTTGGAAAACAGTTAAATTGGTGTGTTTAGTCATACTTCAAAAGACCAAGCTGTCCAGTAAAACTGGCAGTTAGAGTGTTCAGACAAACCATTTAACACTGACAGGGGGCAAATAACGATAAGCTTTTATTCATTTACACAAAACCTTTATCTCAAAAAAATTGTTGCCGTTACTGCCTAAAAAGTGAAGATGGAGTTAGGCTTAATGTGGTTGTCAACTCTGCACAACCACTTTAAACTATAGGTAAGCCTATAATAAGGCTTACCTGTAGGTCTCGGGAATATCTCTTAAACTTGCACAGTTTAGGAGATATTCCCTGTATATGCAGGTGCCGACGTCATCAGCACATGCGCACTGATTAATCGGCCCCCGAGGTGGTCCAGGGTGCTGTTTCTTCAGTAAATGTGCTATAAACGGCGGCTCCCATGTGCATGCGCAGGAGCGACATCAGCGCAGCTCTGGCCAATCACATCGCTGGAGCCCGCGCTGTGATTGGCCGGAGCCGTGGACCCGGAAGAAGCATGTTGCAAGTCACAGCGGTGTGCCGAGACCACTGCAACAGCTTTGTTCCAAGGTAAGTATTTCATAATGAGCTAGTATGTGATGCATACTAGCTCATTATGCCTTTGTTTTGCAGGTTGTTGTTTTTTTATTGTTATTTTTTTTTAATGAGTTGAAAACCACTTTAAAGCTAGGGTTCACACTATGCGCCGCTGCGGTGTACAGCAGGGGGTCCGGTGCATCCCCGTTCACGGCCCTAATTAGGTCTGAATTTTTGCCTGAATTCGGACCTCAAACGGAGCCATAGGCGCACAGGACCCTTCTGCTGTGCGCTTCGCGGCCACCCTGGAGATGTGTGACCCGGCTCCATTGAGAGCCAGACACTCTCCTGTCATGCGAATTGGAATCGGGGAAAGCAACCTCCAATTTGCATAACTGTGAACCCAGCCTTAATCTGTTAGTTATGGAATGTTCAACTAAATCTACTAGTCTAGATCTAACATCACTCTCTCCAGTCAATGCTGCTTTCCATGCTTGCTCCTTCAGAGATACAGGAGCCACCCTAAGTGCTCTTTCAGACAGGAGGCCTGAAGGGATGGAAAAAATGGGCAGCTGAGCCACGGTTTTACCACCCACCGGCCTCCTACGTTATCGGTCCTAATACAGCTGTACAGATGCCGTGGCCATAAAGCAAAGCACCGTGGCCCAGGCATTTTTCACTCAGGGTACAGAGTTTGACGGGAGGTGCCGCCTGTCAAACTCTCCCATTAGGTCTATCAGGGCCACGCCGCAATCGTGTGCAATGCGCACGATTGGGCATTATAGGGTTCAGTCAAGTGGTGAAGAGGTGTTATAACCGCGATCTCACAAAGAGACGGGGATACCCATGACATCATTGCCAATTGCCACTGACCCAATGGCAATGTATTAGGTGAATGATGTCACAGGCAGCAAAGAGTGGGGGGGGGGGGGGTGTCCCAGCCACAGCTCATTGACCTGGCACTCACAGCTGACTTCCAATGGGTTTGAAGTCCAAACCTAAGCTCATCCTTACTGTAGAAAATAAAAGATAAAAAAGCAGTAAAACAGAAAATTTAAATATCCATCACATCTAGGGACTAGTAAGCTGCAGTAGCTAACTTGTTTTATTTTAGCTTGTTTTGGGGCTTAGATATGCTTTAATTCACTGTCATACTGATAGAATAAATATCCCATAACTAAACAGGACATCTACTACTATAAAAAAATCCATCATCCCTGGTCTAAATTTCCTGTTTTGTAATAGATACATACTGTACATCGATTGCAATTTCATTACCTTAATTCAGCAATTTGCAATTATTGTCACCTAATGTGAATCGCATTCTGGGACTTTATGTAACGTCATGAAGATTTGCACAGGCGACATACAAAGGTGCAGTTATCCACAGCAACCAATCAAAAAATTGCCTCTTAATGGCTATGCCTTCAGCACGCTGAGATCTGAACTTGGCATTTCATTTAAGGTTGCCTTACTGAATAAGCAGGAAAATAGAGTAGCACCGGTCCTAATTAGAGCATTTGGATACGATGATGTGATGAAAGTGAGCTGATAATTAGAGTGTTGGGGAGGAGAGAGAGAGTAGTCAGGGTACTGAGGAAACTGTAACATTCAAAATGGATAATAAAGTAAATTAAGAGAATAAGATACATGATGTTAGTATGGATATAAAATTAGCATAGCTGTAAAATTGCAATATGAAGAAAGTGAAAAAATAAAATAGATGGTATAACAAAGGAAAGGAGATGGTAGTCCTAGGGATAAGGCACTACAATGAATGACAATATGACAGTAATGATACAGGAAAAGGAGTATCGTAGAAGTCAGAGGAAGGTGTGACAAACAGCAGGTGGTGTGTGAGAGATGAAGGATGAAAGGACGGTGGGGAGCCTGTGACACGATCACTATAAAGCATAGGATGTGTGTGTATACCATAGAGGTACATAATAAGAGAAAACTATTCGGATAGGAGCAGGGACTAAGAAAACAGAAACAGTGACTCCGTATAAGATAATATTAATAATAATGAAGACATATATATATATATATATATTCTGTATATATGTATATAAAAATCATCACACATACCAAGCAAAGCTTTACCCATTTGACCTACTTTGTATCTCCTGCATCCATTTCCCCATTACCCTATTGAAGATTTTCAACGATAAGCCATTTTTTATTGTTAAGACCTTTTATTTCCTTCATCTCAGCGAAGGTAACCAGCTGCCTCCTGATATGTCTATGTCACACATCCCAAAAGGCAGTCTGCAAGATCCTGCGCATGCGCAATTATGACATGGGTTTCTGTCAGGTCTAAGGAGACTTGGTGGAGAGTTGCATTGTTTCTGCGCATACACCAGTCCTCTTTTAAGATGGCACTGCAGGAGCAAAGCAGTGGATGGAGAACCTCACCCATGGAGAACCTCACCTCACTCTCACTTCATGGACTAGTAAATATGCTTTTTTGTTTTATACAGGTTCAAGTGTTAGGTATATTTCATTTAACTTCGGCTAGGTATAGTGTAGTTCCTTTTTTAGAGCTGCTTATAACATATGCAGTAGTTCACAGTGCAAAGAGCAAAGCTGATGTTTTAGAGCCCAACTGAGCTTTTAGCTTGAATTAGCTAAGCACATTCTAGGTAAATCAAGACAAAAGTCTTACAGTCTGTTTTCTTAAGAAAGTAGCCCCAGCCTGACCAAACAAGCCTGTCCTCTTCCAGCATGCTGTGGAGAAGGCCCCTTCCTCTGTGTGGAAGCAGTGCTCCAATACGCCCACTGCTGAGTCAAAGATAGGGCTATCCAATTAGTAGGGAGCTTGAGCTTTACAGACTGGAGAGCTCTTGATCAGGCTCAGCAGGGAACCTGTTGGACCTCTGCAGAGAACCCACTCCACATAGAGAGCATGGGTCCCGCTCTGCACAATGCTGGCTGGGGACAGGCTATTTTACTCAAGTTGGAGCTCTGTTCTAAAGAAAACAAACATCACATTTTGTGTTTTAATGCACCTGACCTCACTTTAGCTGAAAGCACAACTGGGCTTTGAGTAAAGCAACACCTAAAAATCAAATTCCGGTGTACAGATTAGCAAACCATGACTTCTGATTGGTGCGTACATCTAAATACACTTTGTACATCACCAATTTTCACACAGCTTTATGGCATATTCAAAAGCAATCAGAAATATCCATCCAATCAGAAAAGCTGAAGATGGGGAAGATGAAAATCTCAAGGAGAGAAGATGAATATTATGTATGCATGCACACATTTACATGCCTAAGTATTTATTAAAATTATGTTTAAATAACTTGAACTACCTTATTATCTCTGAACATACTTTTATTTTACTGAGCTCATCTTTTATTGATTTGGCCTGACTTCTGTAAATTGGCAGCTATGGTTTACTGTATTTCCCACCTTATTACACACTTTGCACTACCTTCTAAACCAGCCTGCCCCTAATCTGGCCTTCAGTGTGTTTTGCCCATTTCCCATTCAATTACTATAGATCTAAGCACCGAAAGTCCATTCATTGAGCTCACACTTTATTATTTTGATATTGTCTGCGTGCTAATTTTTTCTCTGTCAAAAAGAGCAGTCCATAATGTTGACAAATGGGGAACCAGTTGAACATTTCCAACATTGATTCCTTTCCTCCAAATATCAATTAGAATTCCCCTTGCATGATATCCATTGATATTAAAAAAGAAGTGTATACCTTTCTTGCACTAGACAAACAACATTTTTTTTTTCATATGGGTGGCTTAAGCTTCAGTGACACTAGTATGGATAAATAAATAAGTTATGGAGAAATAAATTAGGTTAGAGAAAGCAGTAGCAGACCATGAAGGCATAAAACAAAGTATGACAAGCAGAAATTGGCACATTAACAGAACATAATAATGAATGAGTCTGGAAAAAAACAATGAAATAAGTGTCTGGAAAGGGCACAAGAGATGTATTGCTACTGCAAAAACTGCATTTTATTCAGGCTCATTTTTTTAGACAACATTAACCAAACCAATGTGACAGATTGCACTACACACATCACAAGTATTGAATATCTAGAACTACATATTACAAAATAGAATATTAATAATAATGTCATGCATGCATGTGGACAATTGTGCTTGAGGAATACCTTTATGCTACCTCTAACTTTCTATATAGAAAATATATGACTTGTAAATATGATGGTATAGACTATTTACAAATGATCATTGAAAATAATAAAATAATAATAATAGCTATATGCATGGTTGTGTGTATTCATGTGTGTGTACAATTGTACCCATAGTATAACAGTATATCTTAAACTTTCTACATAAGAAATGTGTGCCTTATAGCTATGATGGTAATATATAGATTATTTACAAATATTTCTATATATAACAAAAATACACATTAATACTTGTGTGTGTGCCTGTATACCTTTTTGACATCTCAGACTAGATAGGAAATATGTGCCTTGTAGCTAGGATGATAATAAATAATATCTACAACTATATACTGGAAAAAAATGTGTTCAATTGTACCCAAGGTATAACTTATGGTATCTCTTAATCTTCTATAAATAAATTATGTGTCTTATAACTGTGATGGTAATAAATAGACTACCTATAACCATATATTGAAAAAAAATGTGCGTGTGTGTGTAATTGTACCCATAGTATACCTTTGTGATATCAAACTTATTATAAAGGAAATGTGTAGCTTGTAGCTATGGTAATATATAGACTATTTACAAATAAAGATTGAAAAAACAAAAACAAAAGGAAAAAAAAAAATATATATATATATATATATACATACACACACACATACATACATACAAACATACACATGCACACACACACACAGTGTATGTGTGTAATTGTACCCAGAGTATACCTTTATATCTCTAACTTTCCAACTTCCTATATAAGAAATAAGTATCTTGTAGCTATGTTAATAGATTATTACAAATATAGACTGTAAAAACCAAAAAACATAGAAAAAAATATGTATGTGTGTGTGTGTGTGCACATTTGCATTCATAAAAAAAACTTATTTTATCTCAAACTTACTATATAGAAAATATGTGCATAGTAGCTATGATGGCAATATACAGTATACTGCAAATATACACACACAGTATATATATATATATATATATATATATATATATATATATATATATATATGTTATATATTTTTATATTAATACAGTGTGTAAATTATTGTGTCCATGGTATGCCTCTATAATATCTCAAACTTTCTATATAGAAAATATGTCTTTGTAGCTATAAAAAAATATATATATGTGTGTGTGTGTATGTAACTGAACCCTTTGAATACATTTTATGATATCTTCAACCTGCTATATAGGGAACATGCCATGCCTTGCAGCTATGATTTTTATATAGTAGCTATGATAGAGTAATATATATAGAGAGAGAGAGAGTGTATGGAAGAAGTGCTGGGTGAGTTGAGGGGTGTAGTATATGGTGAGTTGAGGGGTGGAGTGAGTTGAGGGGTGTAGTATAGGGTGAGTTGAGGGGTGTAGTACGGGGTGAGTTGAGGGTGTAGTGTAGGGTGAGTGGAGAGGTGTAGTGCTGGGTGATTTGAGGGGTGTAGTATAGGATGAGTTCATGGGTGTAGTGTAGGGTAAGTTGAGGGGTAGGGTGAGTTGAGGGGTGTAGTGCTAGGTGAGTTGAGGGGTGCAGTGCTGGGTGAGTTGAGAGGTGTAGTGTGGGGTGAGTTGAGGGGTGTAGTGCTGGGTGTGTTAAGGGTGTAGTGTAGGGTGAGTTGAGGGGTGTAGTGCTGGGTAAGCTGAGGGGTGTAGTGCTGGGTGAGTTGAGGGGTGTAGTGTAGGGTGAGTTGAGGGGTGTAGTTTAGGGTGAGTTAATGGATGTAGTGTCGGTTGAGTTGAGGGGTGCAGTGTAGGGTGAGTTGAGGAGTTCAGGGGTGTAGTGCTGGGTGAGTTGAGGGATGCAGTGTAGGGTGAGTTGAGGGGTGTAGTGTAGGGTGAGTTGAGGGGTGTAGTGTAGGGTGAGTTGAGGGGTATAGTGTAAGGTAAGTTAAGCAGTGTAATGTAGGGTGAGTTGAGCAGTGTAGTGCTGGGTGAGTTGGGGGGTGCAGTGAAGGTTGAGTTGAGAGGTGTAGCGCTGGGCGAGTTGATGGGTGTAGCGTAGGGTGAGTTGAGGGGTGTAGCGTAGGGTGAGTTGAGGGGTGCAGCACTGGGTGAGTTGAGGGGTGTAGTGTAGGGTGACTTGAGGGTTGTAGTATAGGGTGAGTTGAGGGGTAGGGCGAGTTGAGGGGTGTAGTATAGGGTGAGTTGAGGGGTAGGGTGAATGAGGGGTGTAGTATAGGGTGAGTTGAGGAGTGTAGTGTAGGGTGAGTGGAGGGGTGTAGTGCTGGGTGATTTAAGGGGTGTAGTATAGAGTGAGTTGCGGGGTGTAGTGTAGGGTGAGTTGAGGGGTGTAGTGCTGGGTGAGTTGAGGGGTGAAGTGTAGGGTGAGTTGAGGGGTGTAGTGTAGGGTAGGTTGAGGGGTGTAGTGTAGGGTGAGTTGAGGGGCGTATCGCTGGGTGAGTTGAGGCGTGTAGCGTAGAGTGAGTTGAGGCGTGCAGCGTAGGGGGAATTGAGGCGTGCAGCGTAGGGCGAGTTGAGTGGTGTAGCGCTGGGTGAGTTGAGGGGTGTAGTGCTGGGTAAGTTGAGGGGTGTAGTGTATGGCGAGTTGAGGGTTGTAGTGCTGGGTGAAATGAGAGGTGTAGTGTAGGGCGAGTTGAGGGGTGTAGTGAAGGGTGAGTTGAGGGGTGTAGCGCTGGATGAGTTGAGGAGTGTAGGATAGAGTGAGTTGAGGGGTGTAGCATAGGGTGAGTTTAGGGGTGTAGCGCTGGGTGAGTTGAGGGGTGCAAAGTAGAGTGAGTTGAAGGGTGTAGCGTAGGGTGAGTTGAGGGGTGTAGCGCTGGGTAAGTTGAGGGGTGCAGCATAGGGTGAGTTGAGGGGTGCAGTACTGGGTGAGTTGAGGGGCGTAGTGTAGGGCGAGTTGAGGGGTGCAGTGTAGGGTGAGTTGAGGGGGTGCAGCATAGGGTGAGTTGAGGGGTATAGCGTTGAGTTGAGGGGTGCAGCGTAGGATGAGTTGAGGGGTGCAGCGTAGAGTGAGTTGAGGGGTGCAGCGTAGGGTCAGTTGAGGGGTGCAGCGTAGGGTCAGTTGAGGGGTGCAGCATAGGGCAAGTTGAGGGGTGCATTGTAGGGTGAGTTGAGGGGTAGGGTGAGTTGAGGGGTGCAGTATAGGGTGAGTTGAGGGGTGTAGCATAGGGTGAGTTGA
>BLSH010284798.1:259122-282454 GCA_018402905.1 Glandirana rugosa
ACACAATCCGTCCCAAACTAGACGTTACACAGTAAGTTTCGTCGTCATACACTTTAGAGTTTAATGAGGTTGTTAGACTAGCAACACGTGCTAGTATCGCTAACAACAAAATACGTCTCAAACTAGACGTTAGACGTTGAGTTTCGTCGTCATACCCTTTAGAGTTTAATGAGGTTGTTAGACTAGCAACACGTGCTAGCATCGCTAGAAACAAAATACGTCTCAAACTAGACGTTGAGTTTCGTCGTCATACACTTTAGAGTTTAAAGACGATAGATCACATGCTCTTGGGTTAGTGTAGGGAGAGGAAGCTGCCGGCGTGAGGGAGAGATTACAGACATTTTAACATCTGATCCTGCATCCTGAGATTACTACTGCTGTTGCTCTGCGGGACAGATAGCAGAAATTTGAGATTTCACATACTGCTGCTTTGAGTTGCAGATCAAACTCTGCATAAAACAAAGATCGCTACGATCGTGCACAACGATCAGATTGTTGGAGTAATTTGAGATTTCCCATACTGCTGCTTTGAGTTGCAGATTGCAGATCAAACTCTGCATAAAACAACAATCGCTATGATCGTGCACAACGATCAGATTGTTGGAGTAATTTGAGATTTCACATACTGCTGCTTTGAATGACACATTGCAGATCAAACCCTGCCTAACACAACGATCGTTACGATCGTACACAACAATCAGATTGTGCGATCGTACTCACCGATCAGATTGTGGGAGTAATTTGAGATTTCACATACTGCTGCTTTGAGCGATCTGACTGCACTAGGTAGAGGCTTCTGCTTAGAGGGACAGATTATTGTTCAAAAATTATCTCCTAGTTCTGAAGGGTGAGGTTTTGGCTGCAGCTGTAAGTGACACATTATTGTTCAAAAATTATCTCCTAGTTTATATGATTTTAGTTTATTTTCCCTATCCCCATTTTTTTGTAGGGCACTTGTCCTACTCTTACCCCCATTTTACTTCCTTTTGCAGCCCTCTAGCACTTGCCAGGACATTGTTACAGCCATTTTTGTGCCTAAAAGTTCGGGTCCCCATTGACTTCAATGGGGTTCGGTGTCCGGGATAACGTTCGGGCAATGTTCGGTACCGAACCCGGACTTTTTCCCAAAGTTTGTACGGACCCTCCGAACCCGAACTTCCAGGTGTTTGCTCAACTCTACCCCTGACAGAATACAATGATCAGTGTTGATAAATCGACTTGTATACAATCAGCTAACCCATACATGGATCAAAATTTGTCTGGTTCCTGCTAAACCGGTCAAATTTTGATTCATGTATGGCCAGCTTAAGACACAACATAGAACAGAAATCAGGTCACTCCTAAATTAACAAAGGGACTTACGCCTCTTTTGCTTATTACTTCTCAAGATCTTCTCTGATTTCTGAAGATAGAAGCATGGCGCAGGCATAAAGTGCATTTTATTTTTTTGCTGGCTTGATGGTAGTGTACTGTGAAATACATTTTGGATTTTTTGATGTGTGCAGAGCTCTTCCATGTACACCTTACTCTTAGGCCCGTTTCACACATGCAAGTCATTCATTTCATCAGTTCAGTCACATTTTTTTCAAATAAAAAACGGATGAATTTACATCAGTTTGTCATCAGTTTTCCATACGTTTTCTACATCCTCCAGTTAGAGTCCTTAAGGCTGTTGTATTCCAGAGAAAAAAAAAACACCTGCAAGGCAAAGGCATAATGAGCTGGTATGCACCGCATACTAGTTCATTATGAAATACTTACCTCTGAACGAAGCTCCCGCAGGTCCACCCAGTCCCCGAGGAGGGAGCTGCCATGTTCCCTGCGTGGATCCTTCCGGGTATGCAGCTCCGGCGCTGTGAGTGGCCAGAGCCGTGCAGACGTCACTCCCGCGCATGCGCAGAAGCCCATCTGTACGCAAACTTTTCGGCAGAGTCTGGCGCTATGTGCCAGGCCTTCGTTGGGACATCACTGCACATGCGCCTGCTGACGTCAGCCGCGCTTGCAGTGACAATATCTCCTAAACCGCACAGGTTTAGGAAATATTCATTTTGCCTACAGGTAAGCCTTATTATAGGCTTACCTGTAGGTAAAAATGTCATTTTAGGGGATACAACCATTTTAACTGCTGGAGTCCTGGAGCCATTTTTTATGCAAAAACAGACCGTTTGTCCATTTACATCAGTTTCTCATCCTATCCATTTTTTTAATGGAAGAAAAACAGGGCATTGATCGGTTACAAAAAAAAAAACAGATGTTTGATGTTTAACCATACCTGTCATTCCGTTTTGTTTATAGATGTTGACGGAAGCAGACGTAAACTTGATGTAAAAGGATGATCATCCATTTACATCCAATTTTCCATAGAGATGCATTAATGTCTGTTTTTCATCCGTCATTTTTTTCATCCGATGAAAAACAAACAAAATGATCCGCATGTGTGAAAGGGGCCTAAGGTAGTTATACATTTGGGCGGTTGCCAATTTCTTTAGCTTGCTGGAATTGGTGTAGGGACACAAAAGATGCCTTAAACTGCCATTGTGCTTTACTGGGCTTTTGATATGTATCTTCACCTTTGAGGAGGATGGTGCTCCCTCCAGGCATACTTTTGCTTAATTTATTCATTCCTATATTTGCTTCAACATGGAGACTCTCATAAACCAAGACGAGACCACCCAGACTAAAGTTAGGCTGTTTTCCACATGCATTTTCAAATGTTGTGCAACCTAAACTTTTGTTTTAAGAGATATTGTTAGACGGTGTAATGTTTTCTGGCTAGCTGGTAAGTGTGTTGGGAAATGCATTTTGTTTTGTTTGCTGTGTTCATTAACCTTTCCATGTGTACCTTGCTCTAAAAGCTAGTTGGAAATTGGGATAGTGGTCATTCTTGTTAGCTTGCTAGAAATGACGCAGAGACATATTAGATGCCTTCAACTGTTATTGTGCTGTACTGGGCTTCTGATGTGCTCCTGCGATGGAAGAGGCTCCCTTCAGGCATATCCGCTCTTAATTTAACCATGCTATATGCTCCAACATAGAGGCTTTCATAGACTATTAGGAGCTGCATTGTACAGAGGGGCCCTGATGAAGCAGTGCAGCTTCCACATATACTGGCAACAGTGTGGCACCTGTTTTGAGGCATAGTGTTAGACAGTGTAAGGCTGGATTCACACCTGTCCGGTGCGAATTCCAGCCTGTCTGCTGCCGGAAAGGGGCGGAGCCACTGTTCGGCGGCTCCTGTCTGTTCCCAAGGCTGCGGGGGGAGAGATGGGGGAGGGGCCACGAGCAGGGAAAATATCCCCGTTCAATGCGGAGTGCATCTCCGTGTTAGATGCGCTCCCATTGAACTCAACGGGCTGGGAATTCGTACCGTATTGCACAGAAAAGGCACACATTTTTTGTGCAATGCGGAGTGCGAATGCACCGCACATATGTGAATCGGACACATTGAAAACCATGTGTTTTCAAGTGTCCTGCGAATTGGATGCGGTTTAATCCGCATCCAATTCGCATAGGTGTGAACCCAGCCATATACATTTAGAGCAAAACTATGCCTATAGTAGAAAAAAATATTAAATTAATTAATTAATGGGCAGCTTTAGTAACCAATAGTGAAGTTGGGAGCCAGGAGCGCAGAGCAGTCGACCATGGAAGCTGGTTGCATATCAGCACACATTTATCTGAGGCTCACAGCAATCTGCATTAAATCTGAACAAAAATTTAGTATGTACTAAGTCACAGTATTTTTATTTTTTTTTTTTAATGGAAACTCTGAGCTTTAATAATGATACAAAGAGTATTGAAAAAGGTACAAAGGAAAGTAATTTAATTTACAAACGAAAGTACAAATGAAAGGAAAAGGAATCCCAAAATAAAGATGACAGTCAATACCTTTACTTACACCCGCATAACAGTTAACTGCTTTTAGTACTGTCATGCATTGCCTGGACCCCCTCATACATTATCCAACCAACCATCCTGCAAAAATAGCTGGTGTGAAAATTAGGCATTAAATAAATTAATACTAAAAAACTTAGTCCAATGGGACCATATTTTCTGGAATTTGCCAGACAATTCTGGCTGTGATATCTTAGTTGGTATAAAAGTAGGATCATGTGATTAAGTTGAACTACTGGCTAGCTAATCGATTCTATCCAAACAGACTGGATTTCCCTGTATAAAAATGAATAGCTTGATGATCAGTTTTCTATAATTACTCATAGGTAATACACCACAAAGACTCAAGAGCTTGGGCTTGGGATATGGCGCAAGCAAGAGTTCAGATACACTGTCAGCAAGAATTCTATCACTTCAGTAATCTCCATCTTTAGAAAACAAGCCAAACGTTGATGGCAAAAATGTACCTATTCCAGCATCACATTAGGGATGAACACTCAGTCTGCAGGGGTCTGTTTTTGGGACGTTAATGGAAGTTATATACTGTACATTATGTGGAGGAACCCCATTTGTTTGATTCTATCTCTGGACAAAATCTGATAGCAATCTCTAGAATTTCCAGCTAGTGGTATTTTAGTGGTTTAAGCACATTATAGCTTGCCACTGGTAAAAAGGGAAGTTTTAGGGATCTACTTGGGAAGCAAGTGATCATGGAGGCCTTATGCTGGCCATACTCATGTCAATTTTCAGTCAACTTCAACCACTTTTGGGCCATTGGGAGCCATAAGTACAGCAGCAAGTAACCACCAGAAACTAGGTAATCTACTACCCATGAGTTGGTATGACCACCAACATTTGGTAGCTTGAGAAGTTGAAATTAGACAATACATTGAAAGTTTCAATACAGTTTATTAAAGTTCAAATCGAAAACGGAAAATGCTTTGAAAGCAATTGGATTTTTCTGATGGGTTTGAGGCTTCGTTCACACTAGTGCAATTTCAGATTGCATGACAATTGAAATCACATCAATGCAAATCATCACGGCATGATTTTGGAAAAGGTTTCTGTACTATTTTTGTGCAATTCCAGTGTGATTTTGGCTCATAGAATATGCAAAGAGCATCCAAGTTCGCACTACATAATCGTACTGAAAATTGGGTCAAAATATGATCGCAGCAGTGTGAACCTAGCCTAAATGAGCAATTCAAAAATAGAACTTATCATTCAATCACTCCATCAAATTGACACATGTATGGTCAGCTAAGAGAGGCTTAATCAGAACTTCCTTGATAATCAAGAGATTCTACCTTATCTGATTTAGGCATCATGTGTGCGGATTATCCTGTGCCTGTGCAACATGTCTCAGAAAGAGATAGCAGAAATATATTTTATTGTCTAGAGTAAATTGTCTTTTTAGCTCGTTAAAGGTGAGATACACACCCTGGGGAGCTGTATCTCTGTGCATTTTAATGCCTTTACAGGTCCAAAAGTAATCATTTCAGATAGAGAGCAAATGTGAGCGTCTAAATTGCCCCAAAGGGGGTATGCAGAGATCAATTGCCTGGTTGCAAAAAGCTTTTTCTCACCATGTCCCAGATATGAAGTGTCGCTTTCATAATTGAAGCAGCACTACTATCATATCAGAAAAGTTGGTCTGGGCTGTGCAGGAGCCCAAAACAGTCATTCCAGGTTTAAAAATGGGTTGTGCTGCATTTGGTGTGAATCATCACTGTACAGTAACCGGCATAGTAGCCAGTAGAAAAACTGCAAGTTTTCTATGGCTGAACTGCCCCTTTTCACCAGGAGCTTGTGGATCTTAAAAGGCAGGCTTGGGGACCTACTCGCTTACAAAAGGAATGAGAGAAGGAACTTGGGAGGAACATTAATATTTTTAGTATCACGCACAGTGCATTACAAAATAAAGGGAGACAGTACAATTACAAAGCTGTTCAAGACAAGATGGTAAATAAAAGTAATGGCTCGTACACACGGGACGACGATCGCGCTTACGACCGTGTTGAATCGTACGTTGACGGTCGTATGTAGCCCACTGACATGCACACGACGGTCCTACATACAACTTGCGGCCGGCCGAACGTGATGACGCCAACGAGCGTATAATGAGGAAGTAGCGTCACCTTTTGGGCTCCTTTCTAATTTCATGTTAGTTGAAAGTGGACTTGGCGCATGCGTGTTTAGCACAATACAACTTTGTTGAACACAGCTGCTCTACACACGACTCAACGGTCGTATGCGAGCTTGTTGACACGACCAAGTTTTCTAGTCTGCACATACAACTCCCACGAACGACCGTCGTACGTTCAACTGTTGAAAGTGCCGCCACAGACGAACGATTCTGCATGCAACGGTCGTGAGTACGACGTGTTAAACACGATCGTCGTCCCGTGTGTACGAGGCTTTAGTTCAAATAAACTGATCCTGCCAGTTGACATAAACCACACAAATGTGTTTCATTGTAAACTGACCACAGTAATTATATTGACCTAAGTACTTAAGGCCTCATGTACACTGGACACTTTTTCAACCACTCCTGAGCATTTTTTTTGACAGCTAGAACCAACCCTTAAAAGGGCCGTTTAGCCGCGTTTTACATGCCGCGTTTAGCGGCGTTTTGCCACGTTCACGTCTAGGAGCGTTTTTTTTCCTAAATGAAATGCTGCTAAACGCAAGTTAGGCATTTAGGTGCGTTTACAAGCTGTTATAACAGAGGAGAGTTCAGGGGCAGCTGAAATAAACACCCAAATGCCTCCAAACGTCCGTTTACCAGCAGCAATGTGCATGAGGCCTAAAAGAAAGAGATATTCAGGTATTGAAAGGGAAAGCTCACTGTAGAGAAAGTCGTGTCAGGGATGGGGAAGATTTAGGATCAATCGGTGTCAGTCTTACCTTTTTACTATAGCCACATGTTCATTTTAAATAAAAAAACAAAAATGCTTGAATTAGTGACTTTACATGAATACATAGTTTACCGCCCTATACTTTTTCCAATTATTTTGTTGCATCTCTTCTACACATAATAATACATAATTCATTTCTTTGGCTTGTTCTATCCCAGTGTATAATAATGTGACTCTCAATTTGTGCTTGAAAAAAGCCAACCCATGCATCTCACATATTTTTACAAATATCCAATCCTCAAATAAAACCAAGGAACTGAACACACTGGATGAGATTTCTGATATTTTACATGAATACAAGCTTGGGCAATTTTTACCTTTTTTACAATCTGTGCAAACAGTAAGTTCTGTCTAATTAAACCTAATCATTCCAATCTAAATCTAAAGCTACTTACAATTTCACAAACAGAATCTTTTTACCCATGCTCACTACAATATAACATTTAAAAAAGTGAATACCACCTAAATTAAAAGGTGAACTTTTGGGCAATATGTTGTGTAAAAAATGCATTTATATACTATTAATGTACTCAAAAGACTTTCAAGATTATATTTTCTAAATGAAAAAAATGATATATCATGTATATATACTGTATACACACCATTTAGAAAAAGATTGCGGTTGGATTGCAATATAAATGCATGCACCTCGTCCCCATAATATATAGTTAGAACAAGGACACAAATGCAGAGGGGGGACTTTACTGGTGGTCAGAAAAATATAATTAACCAGGTATATTAAAAATTTCACTGCCAAATATTAGATCATTCCTGCGTTCAAGGAGAGGAGGCTTCTCCACAGTGGTGAACAGGGGGTATATCTGCTTGTGTAATCACCGGGTAATGTGCCGCCGGGCTGCCTCTTGATGGACTAGGGAAGTCCCGACACACTGGAAGAACAAGAAAGCACACAAGGGAGCACTGGCCTAGCGCATTATCCTCAGTAAAAAAAGAGTTTATTAAAAGATCATAAAAAGATACTCACAAACAAGTTCAGATAACAGGCATTTCGAGCACTAAACAGCTACGCATCCAATCCACCGTATACTGCTGGTGTCCTAGACAGGCTGGCTAACACGTTTCGAGGCCACAGCCTCTTCAATTCTTTAATAGCTCATATAAAAATGACACATAGTGCTAAAAACACAATTTTTGATATAAACACATATCCACAACAGTCATAACAAAATTGTTTGGTGTTAGAGTTATCTCATTGTATCATGTCCCGACATGTTTCGCTGATTAGGGCTCCCTCAGGGGATCAATAAGAGACGCACAGTTGTTTTGAACTACAAAAAAGGAGAACATAAGAAATAATCACATAATACAAAGAATATGAACAAATACAGTTACCATATTTTGTAAAGCAAGAAGAACCCACTATTCTGTGTTGCCGAGTTAGTTCCCTGTGACTTACCCAGAAAAACATGTAACAATGTAATGTAACAATGTAATATAAAACTTACTCCTTGGCTCTCGGTCTGTACTACCTTTAATGCACATGTATGTTTTTCATATGTATATAGGTACTGGAGCTCCTTTGAGCCCTTCATACTTGGACTTCTTATTAGTCCAATTGTTATTGCTTTATTTGACATACATGTAATTGTTCAATTCCTTCCAGCTTGGCCGTTATATGGTTTGCTGTAACCCTGCTCATGTATACACGCTATATTGTCAAAAGTATTGGGACAATATGAACTTGAACACATGACCTTTAATGGCATCCCAGTCTTAGTCTGTAGGATTCAATATGGAGTTGGCCCACCCTTTGCAGCTATAACACTTCAACTCTTCTGGGAAGGCTGTCCACAAGGTTTAGGAGTGTGTCTATGGGAATGTTTGACCATTCTTCCAGAAGTGCATTTGTGAGGACAGGCACTAATGTTGGGCGAGAAGGCCTGGCTCGCAGTCTCCACTCTAATTCATCCCAAAGGTGTTCTATCGGGTTGAGGTCAGGACTCTGTGCAGGCCAGTCAAGTTCCTTCACCCCAAACTCACTCATCCATGTCTTTATGGACCTTGCTTTGTGCACTGTTGCGCAGTCATGTTGGAACAGGAAGGGGCCATCCCCAAACTGTTCCCACAAAGTTGGGAGCATGAAACTGTCCAAAATGTCTTGGTATGCTGATGCCTTAAGAATCCCTTTCACTGGAAATAAGGGGCCAAGCCCAAACCCTGAAAAACAACCCCACACCATAATCCCCTCTCCGCCAAATGATTTGGGCCATTTGCTGTAAAAGAAGCATGCATGTGTCCACTGCGATTCTGAATCAGCTATCATGGAAGTGACTTTTGCCATAAAATCTGACATAGCTGAAGAAAATTCTTCCCTGGATAACACAGAGGAAGTGTTCCCTCTTTGAGGAGTTATGGAAGACTCCAAGGAGCATGAGGTAACAATTGTCCAGTCTGTCAGTGTCAGGCCTTTTGGCTGGGATATTGAAAGCCACCCCAAAGCTGATAGTGGACTCGGAACCTAGAAATGTGCAGTAATCCCAGACCAACTGTAGAAGCAGGGGAGGATATATGCCTGTTTGTGATCTCACCACTCGTCACCTCAGCAGTAGAGAGCCCATGGTTGATTGTCCGAAGAGGATCATGGTGGTGGTGCGGCTTATGGGAGACCACATGCATAAGTAGGAAGTGGCATGTGCAATGAGGTGACACAAGTGAGACTCGCACAGCATCAGCAGACCAGGTGCTAGGCGCTAACTTTTCCTGCTGCTAGCCTGTGATCGTAAAAAAGTGTAATTCCTGGAGCTCCAGTGTTAACTCTACAGTAGTAGTACCAAGCACACACCAGGTTACCGCCAAGGGCAAGGCCCTAAACTTAACTCGGTGGTCCGAAAGATGCTCTGTAGTCCCCACAGTGCAGATAAGCTGAAAAGTGCCAAGCAGTGTCCAGAGGAACATGCTACATCCAGTTTTCACGCTCTCTGTTAGGCATGCTTAGAACAGTGCTTCACGAGAGGGTGTACCACGGCCTTGAACCAGTAAAGTGCTCTGTGGTTGACTCCCACAGTTCACCACATGTCTGGGAGAGCAACTACAGCAGAGCCCAGTGCCCTAGGGCCTCATGTTCAACATGGTGGAGGGTCCAGCAAAGCTTTGAAAGATATTACAAAGGATCAGACAATCTGGAAAACTGTACAATTGAGCTTCTTCACTTTGCAGTAAATGAAGGATAAGGATACCTTGATAGAAATAGGATAAGGACACCTTGATAGACAGAATCCCCCCAGACTGACAACTATCTGCAGAAAAAGAAAACCTAACTTATACTGTATGCATATATTTATATACAGTATAATGGAACACAGAAAACTTTTTTTTCAGCTTTTATTTATTTTGCCTCAGTAGGTTTTGAGTCAGATCTCTTCTTTATCAAATGCAAGTATCTACAAAGTGAACAATTGCATAAATGTTACTAGAGTTGGGCAAACAGTTCGGCCCGAGCATCAGTTTAGGCCGAACATTGGCTGTTCGCCCCGTTCGGGGAACACCCAAATTTGCAGTTTTTCGGCGGGTGTTCATCCGCTGAACAACCTGCAATGCACTGCGTGCTGCACACTGCATTTTTTGCCCTGATTGGGCAAAGCTTTGCTCGATCAGGGCACAGTATAAGCTGGTTGTTAAGGAGCAAGGCCGGAAAGCCGGGACAAGAGCCTCATCCCTACAACCGTGACCGGTGGTTGTTAGGGTCTGTGGGCAGGGGGCTTATCAGAATCTGGAAGCCCCCTTTAACAAGGGTCCCCCCAGATCCCACCCCCCCCCATGTGAATGAGTAGGGGTTACATAGTACCCCTACCCATTCACCAAAAAAGTGTCAGAAAGTAATAAAAACACAGACAGTTTTTGACAATTCCTTTATTAACCACTTCAATACTATGCACTTAGAACACTTTACTACCAGACCAATTTTCAGTTTTCAGTGCTGTTGCGCTTTGAATGACAATTGCGCGGTCGTGCGATGCTGCACCCAAACAGATTTTTTTATCATTTTGTTCCCACAAATAGAGCTTTCTTTTGGTGGTATTTGATCACCCCTGCGGTTTTTATTTTTTGCGCTACAAATAAAAAAAGACCGAAAATTTTGAAAAAAACATTGTAAATAAGTACATTTTCTCCATCACTGGTGGGCATTGATGAGGCTACACTAACGGGCACTGATGTGGCAGTACTGATTGGCACTGATGAGGTGGCACTGATGATGAGGCACTTATATGCAGCAATGATGAGCACTGTTAGGCGGCACTGATAAGCAGCACTGACGGGTACTGAGAGGTGGCACTGATATACAGCACTGACGGGCACTGATATGCAGCACTGACGGACACTGCTAAGCGGCACTGATGGGCACTAATAGACAGCACTGATTGGCACTCATAGGAGGCACTGAGAACTGATAGGTGGCACTGATGGGCACTGATAGGTGGGCACTGGTAGGTGGCAATGGTGGGCACTGATATGTGGCACTGGTATGCATTGATAGGGGAACTGATGGGCACTGATAGGGGCACTGGTGGGCATATACACTGATAGGGGGCTCATTCCCTGGTGGTCTAGGGTGGCATCTGAAGGTGGCACTGTGTGCCATCCCCACTGGGCACTATGTCACTTACCTGGTGGTCTAGGGGGGTCTCCCTGGTGGTCCAGATCGGCTCCCTGGTCGGCTCCCTGGTGGTCCTGGGTGAGCACATTCCTGGTGGTCCCTGGGCAGGCTCCCTGGTGGTCTAGGGTGGCGATCCGAGGGAGGGCTGTGCTGATAAATCATCAGCACAAACCCTCCCTGTCAGGGATGCAGCCGATCGGCTCTCCACTCATCAGGTCTGCAGACCTGAGTACAGGAAAGCCGATAAACGGCTTTCCTGTGTTACACTGTGACCAGCCGTGATTGGTCACGGCTGGTCACATGGTAAAGTGCTTTGGATCGAAGCGCTTTACTGAGATCGGTATTGCGGGGGGTCAGACTGACCTCCCACACCACCGATCATCACGATGTGTGCCCCCCCGGGCGCGCGGCGGCTTGTTATCGTCATATGACGTCCAGTCAGGATAACTAAGCCACTTCCCGGCCGTCATTTTGCATACGGCGGTCGGGAAGTGGTTAAACAATAAAAAAACAGTGTCCCCTGTAAATCCATCTTCAATCACACCGCCTGTTGCACCAGAGAAAAAAAATTGCTCCCGCCGTCCATGAAGGCTGACCGCCTACTGCAGGCTAAGCCGTTTGACAGTTCTTATGTAGGTAAGGGGCACCCGCCCCTTCTGACGTCACTGACCCAGCATGCAGCGGTCAATGATGTCAGAAGGGGGTGGTGCCACCAGGTGATGTAGCCAGGTGGCCTTGCCCCTTACCTATATATGAAATATCAAACACCTTAGCCTGCAGTAGGCGGCCAGCCTTCATGAACGGCGGGAGCGTTTTTTTCCTTTTATATTTTTCGGCTGATTGACAATGGATTTGCATCGGGGACACGGTTTTTTCATTTTTTAATAAAGGACTTGTCAATAACTGTCTGTAATTTTATTACTTTTAGGTGAATGGGTAGGGGTACTATGCACCCCATACTCATTCACATAGCTGGTCCAGGATCTGGGGATCCCCTCCTCGCAGACCCCCACAACCACCGGCCATGGTTGTGGGGATAAGGTCCTTGTCCCCTTCAACATGGGGACAAGGTACTTTGGGGTGGGGGGGGGGGGGCAGAGCACCCAACCCCCCATTTTGAGGGCATGTGGCCTGGTAGGATTCAGAAGAAGGGGGGCTCACTCGTCCCCCCCCCCCCCTTTCCTGACCTACCTGGCTGCTTGCTCAGATAAAGGCCTCTTATGGACTGGGGGGGAGACCACTGCATTTTTTTCAACAGCCGGGCTCCGGCAATTGCAACCGCGAGTCATTTTAAATGTGATTTGACTTTGTCATTTTTGCTACATGTTCTATGCGCTTTTATGCAATTTTCTGTTGCACTTTAAGCTTCATTAAAATCACTAACCCTGAAAAAAAACAATATATTTTTTTTTTAATTGCATCAATACATGTCCCCTGGGACAGTATCTGGACCCCCATACCCCTTTTATGGCCAATTACTTGCATATAAGCCTTCAAAAATTGGCACTTTTGATCTATCCTATTCAGCTCCTATAGACTTATATAGCAAGCAGATCATTATATGGTATGACAAAAAAATAGGAAGAGCAAGACACCTCCTGTTACAGCAACTGAAGTGGAACTCCGTGGCAGACCATTCACAACTGAGCGATATTCTGCTTGAAGCTCTAATACACTCAACAAATAAAATCCCATTCATTTCATTTACCTTTGTTCACATCTGAGCAATTTGTTGCTTGTAGTAAAATGCTAGTTACTCTAAAAAGTGCATGAACATCTTTGAGGCTCTGTTCACACCTGAGCAGAACGATTTTCTGGCGTTTTTATTTGAGAGTTTTGCAAGCATATTTTTTTTTTTTTATCCAGAAAAATGTTTATTAACCACTTGCTTACTGGGCACTTAAAACCCCCTCCTGCCCAGACCAATTTTCAATTTTCAGCGCTGTCGCATTTTGAATGACAATTGCGTGGTCGTGCCACGTTGTACCCAAACAAAATTTTTATCATTTTTTCCAAATAGAGCTTTCTTTTGATGGTATTTAATCCCCTCTGTGGTTTTTATTTTTTGTGCTATAAACAAAGAGCGACGATTTTAAAAAAAGAAAAATATTTTTTACTTTTTGCTATAATACAAATCCAAAAAAAAAAAAAATATATAAAAAAAAAATTATTCATCGGGTTTGGCGAATATATATTCTTCTACATATTTTTGGTAAAAAAAAAAAAAATTGCAATCGGCGTATATTGATTGGTTTGCGCAAAAGTTATTGCGTCTACAAACTATGGGAATTGATTTATGGCGTTTTTATTATTATTTTTTTTTTTACTAGTAATGGCGGCGATCTGCGTTTTTTATTGGGACTTTGATATTGGGGCAGACATGTTGGACATTTTTGACACTTTTTTGGGACCAATGGCATTTATACAGCAATCAGAAATTTAAATGTCCACTGATTACTGTATAAATGGCATTGGCAGGGGGCAGTGAAGGGGTTAACTGTGTTCCCTAGGCATGTTCTAACTGTGTGGGGGCAGGGCTGGCAGGGACATGACAGATCTAATTGATCTCAGTGACAGGGATCAGTAGATCTGTCATGCCCCCCTTCACAGAACGGAGAACCGCCGTGTTTACATTGGCGGTTCCCCGTTCTGACAGGCGATCGCGGGTCACGAGCCGACATCCATGGACATCCTCCGGGAAATTCAGATCCGCGCTGTAGCCGTCTTTCGGCTATAGCGCGGATCTGAACTGGTTAAGAAACATAAAAGCATTACAAATTGCCAGCATGTTTTGCAAGCATATTACAAACATTTTAGAAGCATATTACAAGCATTTTAAATGTGTATTCAAGCACTAGGGGGAAGAGATTAGGGACAGAGAGCTGCTGTTTTTGCCAGGAAACATGCAACAAAAAACGTTCAAAAAACGCCTGTAAAACGCTCACGTTGAGAGTTTTTCAGGTATTCTTATTGAAGTCTATTGGGCCAATCTGCCTCCAATCTGCTCATCAGGGAGATTTAACAGCTGCAGTCTTCAAAAAGTATAAAAAGGTGATTCATCCTTTAGACAAGTACTCAAAAACAAAATACCACGTTTTGATGAGATGATCTGACCCTTTAATAGAAGGGATTAACAAACATTCAACTTCAAGGTTGGCTGAATATTCGCTGGCAGATTTGTGCTTTACCAAAGAACTGCTTCTGATTTGAATTATGTTCTGTGTCTGCTTTAATTAAAATTTCTCCTTAGTTACTGCTTTTACCAACAGCTGTATGTAAAAATAAGCTAACAGCAAAATCCAAGGTAAAAATAATGAGTATAAAACACTAATAACAACCACTGTGATGGTACAACAAATGGTATGTAAATATATCTTTACAATAAATCCATACAGTGATGAAGTGCTAGTGCATAGAGATCAGATACATCTGCTGGTACCCATGTAAACATATATATATATATATATATATATATATATATATATATATATAATTTCTGGTGAGAATAAAAGTCCAAAGTATGAATCCGTGAATATTGTGCAGGTAGACAACACCTCCCGGGTCCCTCCACCTTCACATTTATGCGCTCACCTTCATAGAAGACCAAGCCTGGTCACCATGCGCCTTCCCCTTTAAGGGGCACAAACAATCCCTTGATGAGCAGATATAGACTTCTCCAATGTAGAGGGTCCTAGGTGGTCCGCAACTGTTTAAAAAACACCTTTTTAACTAAATAAATGATATTTTAAATGATTCAGCACTATGTCAGTTTTCCTTTAATGTTTATGAGTGCTATCACTGTGGACCACCTAGGTTTTTTGCAAAATTTTCGCTCTTTTTTTATTTATAGCGTTGATCAGAAATGACGCAAAGGGGATCAAATACCACCAAAAGAAAGCTCTATTTGTGGGAAAAAAAGGACGCAAATTTCGTTTGGGTACAACGTCACACGACCGCGCAATTGTCAGTTAAAGCGACGCAGCGCCGAATCGCAAAAAGTGCTCTGGTCCTAATGTGGGAAATCCTTCCGGTCCTTAAGTGGTTATAAACACATCACATTGCCCTGAATGGGCAAGATGACAGTTTCTCTTTAAGGAGCACTGACTTTCTTTTTATTCTGAGTGATAATATTTTTATGTATTTCCCAATTCAGAATATGTTGGGAATTATAACTGAATTGTTGGATTCAGACCATTATTGCGCAAATACACAACATTGTCTCTTGATTTTTGTAAGACCATAATCAGCTATATTGCCAGCTTGTTTTCTTCCTTGGTTAGGGAAATCAGTTTACAGGTCCAATTTTTTTGTGTTGTAGAGATTCAGCATATTCTACAGCATTCTGTGAGAAATTCTTAAAATAGCAAATAATATAATACATAGTAGTATTAGGCTGCCTCCTTGTGGCATTTTATATATGTGAGTTTTCTTTGGTCTAAGCTTATTTCAAGTCGAATAAGAACTGCTCAACAATTTTTCCCTGTTCATACCTTAACCACTTCAGCCCCGTAAGGATTTCCCATGTTAGGACCAGAACACTTTTTGCGATTCGGCACTGCGTCGCTTTGACAATTGCGCGCTCGTGCGATGTTGTACCCAAATTAAATTTGCGTCCTTTTTTGTCCCACAAACAGAGCTTTCTTTTGGTTGTATTTGATCACCTCTGTGTTATTTCTGATCACCGCTATAAACAAAAAAAGAGCAACAATTTTGCAAAAAAAAACAATATTTCTTACATTTTGCTAAAATACAAATACAAAAAACGAATTTATTCATCGGTTCTGGCCGATATATATTCTTCCTCATATTTTTGGTAAAAAAAAAAAAATCGCAATCCACGTTTATTGATTGGTTTGTGCAAAAGGTACCGCATTTACAGACCATGAGAATTAATTTCTGGCGTTTTTACTATTTTTTTTTTTTTTTTACTGGTAATGGCGGCGATCTGCGATTTTTATCGGGACTTTGATATTGGGGCGGACATATCAGACATTTTTCACACTTTTTTGGGACCAATGACATTTATACAGCGATCAGATATGTAAATATCCTCCGATTACTGTATAAATGTCATTGGCAGTGAAGGGGTTAACCTGGGGGAGCGCTCTAGGGGTTAACTGTGTTCCCTGGGCGTGTTTTAACTGTGAGGGGGCTGGACTGTCAGGGGCATAAGAGATCTAACTGATCCCAGTGACAGGGATCACTAGAGCTCTTAGATGCTGCCTGACAGTGCGGGGAACCGCTGTGTTTACATCAGCGGTTCCCAGGTTTATTATCTGTCCTAAGCAATCGAGTCCGCCCGCGCCGCGAGCACACTCCTGCAGAGTGCGCTCCCGTCCACTTGCCGCGCATGTGCAAGCTGCCGTTTGAAGACAGCGATTCGCGCTACAGCGCCACTCTGCAGCAGTAAATGTACGCGAGCCGGTCAGGAACCGGTTAAAGTGACACAAAACTCCATGGTCCCCCTGTAATGCAGCCACCCTATTTTGCTCACTGCTGAGGACGACTATGGATTATAAGATTTGTAGTGTTCATAGAGCAGTTCTTACATGGAAACACCATAGCAGAAAGTGAACAGAGTCGAATGAGAGAGGACTAAGAGGTGCAGGATCGGCAGAGCTGGGGAAGCGGAGTAGGAGAAACTAGCAGACATCACACATGGTGCGCAGTGTGGGAGCAATATAGCAAGAGGTGAGCGGGGACCAGAGAGAGGAAAATCAGCAAACCAGAGGATCAGCAGAGCTGGGGCTTACTATTGAGAGGGGATCAGCAGAGCTGAGGGTTACTACTGAGTGGGAGATCAGCAGAGCTGGGGGTTACTACTGAGTGAGGCTTCAGGAGAGCTTGGGGTTACTACTGAGTGGGGGGATAAGCAAAGCTGAGGACACTACTGAGTGGGGCATCAGCAAAGCTGGGGGTACTACTGGAGTAAGGGATCTGCTGAATGAGGGTATTTATAAGCTTGGGTTGTGCTGAACAAGGGTACTAATGAGCTGGGGATCTTCTGAACGAGGGTACTAATGAGCTGGGGATCTGCTGAATGAGGCTATTAATGAGCTGGGGATCTGCTAAATGAGGGTACTAATGAGCTGGGATCTGCTTAGCAGGGGTACTAATGAGCTGGGGATCTGCTGAGTGGGGATACTACTGAGCTGGGGATCTGCTGAGTGGGGGTACTACTCAGCCAGGGTTCTATGGGGTGCCTTTAAAGAGAATCCATACACAGAGGGCATTTGCCAAGCTTCAGTAAAGCTTCAAAAAGGCATCACCCAAGCATCAAAAATACATCAAAAAAGCATGCTGAAGCGGTAGGCGCTTTAAATAATGGTTGTTAAAGTCTAAGTAAGTATAAGTAAGCCTTTAGTGTAACATGAAGTGTCAAATATTACTACTTCTTTCAGTTCTTTCCCTTTCTACAACATAAACTATTTTTATTTAATTTGGTTGGTACAGTAATAACAGTAATTGACTAAAATTCCAACATTTTCAACTGTAGGACTAGTTCTATTTTTCTGTTAGCATTGACTTCCCTGAGAGACCTACTAGATTAAATAATCAGGGCTGGAAAAATGGGATTTTTTTTCTACTTACCGTAAAATCCCTTTCTCTGAGTTAATTGACGGACACAGCAGCTCCATCTTGACCTTAGGGTTATATTGCCACCTTCAGGAGTAGGACAAGGCAGACAACAAATATTAAAAAAACCAGCACAGCCCCACCCAGGGGCAGTCCTCACTGGTAGTAACCCTCCACCCTGTAACAGATAGCTCAGTTCGTAACAAGCAGTACAAACCACAAAAGAAGGGTTGGGTACTGTGTCCGTCAATGAACTCAGAGAAAGGGATTTCACGGTAAGTAGAAAAAAATCCCACTTTCTCTTTCGTTCATTGACGGACACAGCAGCTCCATCTGGACCTTAGGGACGTCCCAAGGCAGTGTCTAAACGAGGAATGGGAAAGAGAAAACAGGTTCAATGAACAACCAAGCCTCCACCCAACAGAACCCCTTGTGGGGAACCAGAAATACACCTCAGATAGCGGCCTGCAAAACTTTGCGGCCAAAGGATGCCAAAACGTCAACCTTGTAAAACTTGGAAAAAGTGTGCACAGACGACCAAGTAGCCGCTTTGCACACCTGAGAGACAGACGCTTGATGTCGGAAAGCTCAGGAAGTGCTAATCGCCCTGGTAGAGTGAGCCATGACCGGAAAGGGGGGCTCTAGACCCCTAACAGCATAAGCTCGTATCACAGTTTGTCTAATCCAACCAGATATAGTAGCCGAGGAGGCCACCAGGCCTTTGCGCAGACCATCCACCACGACAAACCGTGAACCGTACACCCTAAGGGCCCGAACAACATATAACGAATGCAGGGCAACCTCCTTAGGATAAGATGGTCGTGGACACAAGGAACGGAGTACAATGTGCTCATTCATATGGAAGGGCGACACCACCTTCGGAAGAAAGGAAGGAGTCGGGTGCAAAACCACCTTATCCCTGTGCAGGACCAAATAGGGAGACCTGCAAGACAAAGCCGCCAACTCCCACACGCTACGGGTGGATGTGATGGCCACCAGGAAAGCCACCTTTTGCGAAAGCGTGAGCAACGGAAGTTCCCTGATATTCTCAAAGGGTGGCTTCTGAAGCACCGAAAGAACCAGATTAAGGTCCCATGGCGCCAAAGGCGTAAGTACCCGGGAAGCGACATGTCGAACCCCCTGAACAAAAGTATGAATCAATGAATGAGTGGCCAAAGGCCGCTGGAAAAATATCGCCAGAGCAGAGATCTGACCCTTAAGCATGCTCAACGCCAGCTTCTGATCAAGCCCATTCTGCAGAAACGCCAGAACCCTAGAGACTGAGAAGGAACGGGGATTCCACCCCCCATCCTCGCACCAGGAAATGTAAGCCCTCCAGGTGCGATGGTATATCTGTTTGGAAATTGGCCGTTCTGGACGTCTGTGCGTGTCCGCGCACGCCTGTGCGCGCTTCCATGGCACCAAAACAACCTATTTAAGGTCTGTCTATGACTACCCTTCTGCCTGATCCTTCTGTATGTTTGCTGCCCGCACGTTGCCGACCCTGCTTGCACCTGACCACCCGCCTGCCTGCTCCACCTGTACTGCATTGCCAGCCTGTTGCCGACCCGGACTGTACGACCACTCTTCAGTCTGCACGAGCTCCAGTGGACATCCCACATACCATCCAGTGACCCAGTCCAACCCTTGTGCCCCCCTGTGCTCTTGAGCTCCCTGTCTGCACTACCAAGCAGGACGGACTGGCCATAGGGCACACCGGCCGCATGTTATTTTGGGTCCCAACTCTGACTTGTTCCTATGCAGCTGCTTGAGCCAGCCCTGCTCACTCACCGCCGGCCTTTCCATGGCCGGCTCTGCGGAGATGGCCGCATGATCACATCCATGTCCTTGGTGCCCCCCGCACACTCCCCAGGCAGCTGGGCTGCTCCGTGGGCCGGAGCTGCTCGCCCGGCTTCAACACGGCTAGCTCCTAGTCAGCTCAGGGGGTGGAAATGAAGGAGACAGGTGGCCGTGAAGGGGGAGGAGCTGCCTGGAGGAGACTTCTGCCTGATGTTCGGAAAGGTGTCTCTGAAGCTGCAGACACCAGGGCCTAGAGTGGGCTGCTAAAAAAGTAAGTGATGGTAGCCTGCCTGTTTTGCTAAAAATCATGTTTTACACGATTTATGATGCCCACTAACTATGCTTGGTCTGGTCAGTGGTCACGGACTGTCTTTCTTTTATGCTGCATTCACATTACAGCGTATTAAATCGCGAGCAGATTTGCCGCAAATCTGCCCGTGTTTTGACATCGCTGATATGTGAATGGCAAAACTTGTGATGCTCATTTGAGATGCCATTCATTTGAATGACATCTCAAATCGCGGTGCAGACCTGCCGTGATCGCTAGGCAATAAAGCGTGCTGCAATCGCGGCAACCTGCACCACGGGACGCAGTTCACCCCAAAGTGTTTTCACCCTGAACTAATTTTGGGCGACATGCGTCCAGCAATGCAGGTTGCCGTGGTTGCAGCACGCTTTATTGCCCGACAAATCTGCACCGCGATTTGAAATGTCATTCAAATGAATATGCTGTAATGTGAATGCAGCCTTACAGAATGTGAGTGATGCTGAACAAATGTAGAAGGTGATAGCATCAGACATTGTGTGAAAGAGGGACAGTTTTTGGGCCAAAAGGTGTCCTGCATTTAAAGTGTATAAATTATTTTTTTTTTTGTGTGTGTGCGTTTGTAATTGTGGTATATTTAATACTGGCTGGGTAAGTGCAGTGCAGTGTTAAAAAAAAATTATATATGCACTTTAAATGCAGAACACCTTTTGGATATAGAGTAATTTATTATATATATATATATATATATATATATATATATATATATATATATATATATTGAGTAATATATTTTTAATGTACCCTAATATTAACTGTTATCACTTAGCCTGGGCTCACACTAGATGTGGTGCGAATTCACAGGAAATTTGCTGCGGTTTCGGCACCATATCTAAATCACAACCCGTCCATGTGAACCAATTGCAGAGTGTATGTTAAGTTAACAACACCCAGCAATCGGTTTGCAAAACACAGTGCAGTTTGCAGAATCAGATCGCATGGGTGTGAACACACATACAATCTGATTCTGGTGCGGACAAAAAAAAGGGTCCTGAGCCAGTTTGGTGTGAATGCACTGCGATTTGAGCCATACAAATCCATGGCTCAAATCGTCCCCCAGAGACACCACATGTAATTCACACAACACAAGTGCTGCGATTCCTGTGTCTCGCACTGCAGTTGCGTGAACCCAGGCTGAGGCCTTAAAGCCAGCTGCAGCATTCCCATTGGCAGGGGTGAGCTCAGGTGTGTTTGGATCCTAGTCTGACCAATCCTGAGCTTTTCAGCCAGGATAGCCGCACACATACACTTCTCTGTATATGTGCAGCTGCAGACCATGAAATATCTCAGCTGCTTACGATTGGCAGGGCACTGTGACAGGAGCGGGCCTGGGGAGGGGGGGTTGGTTAAATAACAAACATGTCATACTTACCTGATCTGTGTAATGGTTCTGCACAGAGCAGCCCCAATCCTCCTCTTCTTAGGTCCCCTGCCGGCGCTCCTGACTTCTCCTCTCTTGCTGGTGCCCCCAATAGGAAACCGATTCCCATGGGGGGCACTCGTGCAGGCTCACTCCCGAGCCCCGCTGCTGTGCCCAATCCCCTGCTCCCTCCTTTATTGACAGGAGTGGGAGCCAATGGCTCCCACTGCTATCAATCTGCCTAGAGAGGAGATACAAAGCCAGCTCTCATGCACATCGCTAGATCACAATGGGGTTCAGGTAAGTATGAGGGGGTGAGTCTGTGACACAGAAGGTGTTTTACCTTCTGCATAGAATGGATTAAGGTAATAAACCTTGAGGCTTTAGAACCACTTCCCTTCCACTGTACATTTATAAACGTCCCTGGACAGGAAGGGTAAGTAATGCATGGAGGTGATGGCGATATCATTCTTTAGCCCCAGCTTTCTGCACAAGATAAAATGAATCTGGGTGGCTAACAAGCCGCTGGACTACTTTTACAGGCAGCACAAGGGGTTCCCATCACCCTCCCACCGCCCCTTTACCAGGTTCTCTTGTGTGATCAGGGAACCCAGTAAGGATGCAACTGGTTGCATCCAGCTCTAGGCACACATTAAGAGGAACGGATGTTGTTCCTCTCACTGTGTGACGTCAGAAACCAGAAGCAAGGATTTAGTCACTTCCTGTTTCGGCTCTTTGGTTACCTGGCCCTTACCGATCAGACTGATTGGCTGCATTGGAGGCCAGAGGAGAGATTTGGTGTCTAATAGACCCCAGATCTCTCCATTAAAAGGACCTGTCACTGCCCATGCTATTACAAGGGATGTTGTTCATGCCTTCTAATAGCAATAAAGTTGAAAATAAAAGTTAAAAAGTCGCAGCATTGAAAAAAAAAATGAAATAAAAAAAAATATAAAATGAAGAAAAAAAATAACGTAAAGTTTCCCCATGCTCACAAGCAAACACACAAATAGGTCCTGCATGCATATGTAAACAGCGATCACACCACACGTGAGCACATCATAGTGAGAGCAATAATTCTAGCACCAGACCTTCTGTGTAACTCTAAACTGGTAACTTGTAAAGGCTTTAAAAGCATTGCCTATGGAGATTTTTATGTTCCTTAACCACTTGCCGACCGCCGATCGGCATTTGACGGCGGCAAAGTGGTTCGTTCCCGCAAAACGGCATCATACGACGGCGGCTGCGGGATCGAGCTTAGTGAGCGCGCGCCGCCGGAGGCGCGCTCACTGTGTTCGGGGAGGGCCAGGGAGCGGGTGCGGCGGCTTCGATTGCCGCCGGCTACCCGCGATGGCCCCCCCGAGCGGAGGAACAGAGGTCAGTGTATGTAAACACGGACCTCCGCTCTGTGTGAAGGGGGAAGGGCTGTGATCACAGCCTTCCTGTATACGAAGGCTGTGACCACTTCCCTTCCCCAGATAGTGCAGTCCCCCTACAGTTAGAACACGCCCAGGGAACATAGTTAACCCTTAGAGCGCCCCCTGCAGGTTAACCCCTTCACTGCCAATGACATTTACACAGTAATCAGTGCATTTTTATAGCACTGATCGCTGTATAAATGCCAATGGTCCCAAAAAAGTGTCAAAATAGTCCGACATGTCTGCCCCAATATCGCAGTACCGCTAAAAATCGCAGATCGCCGCCATTACTAGTAAAAAAAAAAAAATAACCCTAAAAATGAATTCTCATCATCCGTAAACGCGACCACTTTTGCGCAAACCAATCAATAAACGCCAATTGCGATTTTTTTTTTATCGCAAATATGAGGAAGAATATAAATCGGC
>BLSH010284825.1:77840-89225 GCA_018402905.1 Glandirana rugosa
GAGTAGGGGGTGTTTTTGTAAACCAACTTCTCCCGGTAAATACGGGCTATCATTTGAAAAGGCATTCCAGTTCTGATAACCGTGCGTACTCCAGGTTTTCTTCTTACCGGTTTTTATGATCTCAGTTGCGACGACAGTATGTTGGGTTATAGATATATTACTTTCGTCATTAATCGTAGTCAGTGACGGTGATTTTGTTTACTCTTTGTAAAGAACATCAATTTTATGACCGAAGGTGACGGGTACCCGAAATACTAGGATTATACGAAGGGTAGTTAGCGAGGTTGCGTTAACCCTTTCAACGTCGTAAGGGTCTTTTGAAGTCTCTAGATACTGGTAAGAAGACAACATCCCAAAACTTTGTGTTAAAGTCCCAATTGCGTTGGAGCGATTGATGGGAAGCATATTAGGATCATAAAGCCCATGGGCAGTGGAAGCCAGTATTTTAACTACAAGAAATGTTTCTCATTTGTTTTAGTGGCAGTGACTGATGCTAATTACTGCTTTCATTATATAGATATTGGGTTGTATGACAGCAGCGTTGACTCTAGTATTTTTGGCCATTCTTCTTTTGGACCTCATGCGTGCCAATAGTCTTGACCTTACGGAAAAGTTTACTATCGGGCATAAATGGCCCTCTTCAACCAAATGTTTTTGTGGGGGATGAGGCCTTTGTTCTGGGTGAGCATCTTCTACAGCCCTATTCGGGACACAATCTAAGTGCACAGAAGAGAGTGTTCAATTATAGGCTAACAAGAGAAAAAGTTGTCAAATGGTGGGTCCTGCACACTCCCATCATCTTGAACATGCAAAATGCAGTCTGTGCTGTTAAAGCTGCATGTGCCTTGCATAACTTTGTAAGGCAGTGAGATGGATTCGAGTTTGAGGACTCATTAGTACATAATATGGAAAGACCTCATTGGACTGGTGTTCATGAACTCAGACAAGGTACACATGTCAGGGATCAATTTGCATCCTACTTTATGTCTCCAGCAGGACAGGTCCCATGGCAGCTTGAGGCAACTGAATAATTTTAAATTTTTATAAACATATAAAGTTGGTTAATATAACTATCAACTGAGCTGTACTGAATAATAAAAAAAACTTTATTGATAAGAAGTCTCGTATTTTAAATATATGTATATCTTTATATACATCTATCCATGCAATATCCACTAGGGGTCAGAGACTGCCCTCATGTATTTGTGACATGCTGACACCTATCTACTTGTGTGTCCCCATGTAGCTTTGTTGTCCCTCCTGCTGGCAGCTGCAGTGGTATCAAGTACCTGGAGAAGACTGGAACATTGTGGAGGCCTCTCTTGCACCTCCTGCTCAACGCTCCTGACGATGGAGACAGAGAGTGTGAGGGCAAGAGGTGGCACAAGTGCCGGAGTAGCTGGCAACATTAAAGTGATTGTAAAGTCGTTTTTTTTTTAAATAATAAACATGTTATACTTACCTCCTCTGTGCAGTTGGTTTTGCACAGAACAGCCTCTTCTTGGGTCCATCTTCCCTGCTCCCTCCTATTGAGTGCCCCCTCAGCCAGCAGCTTGCTATGTGGGCACCCAAGCCAAGTCACAGCTCCATGTGTCCATTCAGACATGGAGCCCTGATCCGGCCCCCTCTTCCCTGATTGGCCAACTGACTTTGATTGAGAGTCCCATGTGGCTAAGACAGTCATGGACATCACTGGATAGAGGGGTGCTAGGGAGGCTGCTACACACAGAAGGTTTTTTATCTAAACACATAGAATGCATTAAGATAAAAAAAATCTGCTTTTACAACTCCTTTAACTTGCGCATGTGCATGTGTGCACAAATGTGGCCATGATGTACTGGAATGGCACATCTATTGCCTCCTTCCTCATAAGTATGAGCACATGAGCAATACCTAGGAATATGAGCATAAACCACCTGTTTTTTTTTGGTGCTGAGCAAATTGCTGAGTTAAAAAAATACCAGATTCCTAGAACAAGAAAACAATACGAGTTTTTACTCCTATTCCTAAGCATTGCTTGGGCGCTTATACTTATGAGCATTCCAGTTCATCATGGCCACGTTTCTGCACACATGCAAGTTAAGAAATACCAGATTCTTATGTGTATGTGTACACATATGTGGCCACAGTGAACTGGAATGGCACATCTATTGCCTGTTTGCTCCTATGTATGAGCATATGAGCAACGCATAGGAATATGAGCATAAGCTTATCCACTTCAGCCCCGGAAGGATTTCCCAGGTTAGGACCAGAGCACTTTTTGCGATTCGCCACTGCGTCGCTTTAACTGACAAATGCGCGGTCATGCGACGTTGTACCCAAACTAAACCCAACATTTTTTTCCCACAAATAGAGCTTTCTTTTGGTGGTATTTGATCACCGCTGTGTCATTTATGATCGCCGCTATAAACAAAGAAAGAGCGACAATTTTGAAAAAAAAAAAAAAAAATTCTTACTTTTTGCTAAAATTCAAATCCAAAAAAATATATAAAAAAAACATTTTTCAGCTTTGGCTGATTTATATTCCTCCTCATATTTAAATAAATATAAAAAAAAAATTGCAATTGCCATTTATTGATTGGTTTGCGCAAAAGTTGCTGAGTTTACGGATGATAAGAATTCATTTCTGTTTTTTTTTTATTTTTTTACTAGTAATGGCGGCGATCTGCGATTTTTAACGGTACTCTGGTATTGCAGCAGACATGTCGGACCATTTTGACACTTTTTTGGGACCATTGGCATTTATACAGCGATCAATGCTATATAAATGCACTGATTACTGTGTAAATGCCATTGGCAGTGAAGGGGTTAACCTGTAGGGGGAGATCTAGGGGTTAACTGTGTTGCCTGGGCGTGTTCTAACTGTGGGGGGGGGGCTGGGCTACCATGGGCATAAGAGATCAGTGAAAGGGATCAGTAGATCTCTTATGTCCCCATTAACAAAGCGGGGAACCGCCGTGTTTATATCGACGATTCCCCGTTCTTTCACTTTGGTCTGCCCGAGCCGCGGGCACACTCTTCCGGAGTGTGTAGGGCACGAGAGCACACCGCCGGCAGCGTGTGCTCGCCCACTCTGCGCAAATCGCCGCCTATTTATGCCGATTTGCGGGACGCATCCAAACCGCTGCAGTAAATATACTGTGCACGGTGTGGAACCAGTTATACTGGTTTTCTGGTAATAGGGATCTGTTATTTTTTTTACATGTATAGATATTGAAATAAATAAAAATAAAGGCAGATCATCTCACTATGGTGGGTTTGGGGGTTGGCTCAGTTTGCAGGGGTTTATCTTACCTTTATTATCCTTCACAGTGGAACTTCTTAAGTCTGCCCAGTTTGGGAACACTTGGCTGGCAATCTGGTTCCATGCCCTCCTCTTGCTCGCTCGGGACTTGTAGAATGGATCTCTCAAATTGTAGAGGCAGGGGTGTTTCTTCACCATTCGAATAAAATTCTCTGGATCTAAAAAAGATACTGCCTCATCCATGTTGCTTCCCATGGCTGCTAAACAAAAATGGAGATCTGTGCATTTCTTGTGTATTTTTATGTCATTTCATTTCTGGAAACATACTTTTTACTTGAGCAAAAAAATGCGGCACAACGTGCTTAGAAACGCGCTAAGACGCGTGAATGCCGCGTTTCCATTCATTTCTATGGTAATACAAAAACACCCAAATCTGTCTGATTCGAGCGACAAAAAAGCTCCAGAACTTGTTTGGCTTTAGGCGACTTGTAGTGGAGATGTGAACCATCTACATAGAGAATAATTGATTTTTCCCCTCCAGAGTTTTGGAGCTTCACTCTACAAAATGCTGAGGTGTGAATGGGGCCTTACAGAGTTCAACAACACCCATCATCTTCCAGGATTTCTATCAGCAGCAAGGTACACAACTAGAGCACATTGCGGAGTATAATCTGTGAGACAATATGAGGAAAGTGGCATAACTCCCTCCACGCAGGGTCAGAGATATCTATGGAGCTGATGATATGATTAATCAGGTGTGTGCTGGGAGAGGCGCGGCCCAGCTACCAGGAAGCGGAGGTGTGGCCTTCATCTATTAGGAGTGAGGCATGAACATGGCAGAGAGAGGAGAGATCACAGTGGAACAAACACTTGGTATTTAGGAAAAAGTTTACTGCTCACTATAATGGCATACAGTGGGGGCCCATAATGCGGGGCGCAGGCGCCCCCTCCCCATCCATGTGTCTGGCCCCCTAATGTACATGCGGGGCACCGGACACATGGATTCCAAAGGGGGTTGGTTTTTTTTTTAAGCACAGGATTAGAGCCTGAGGCTCTAATTGGCTTCAAGAAAGGGTGGGCTCAGGGCAACAGTGAACTAATATTCGGGGGTGGGTGGTTGATCGCCACCGTCTGTCTCCCGCCGGGGGGGTGATCACTGCTGTCCATCACTGGGGGGGGTTAGGGGTGGTGTTAGTTTGCTGTCACACTCAGCTGTCAGGGATAACTGGTAAAAATGTGTTCATACAGAACTCATCTGTGGCGTTTATTGTGAATGTTGAAATCTTTTCTTGGTGCCATGTGATCAACCCCGGGATGAGGCAAAACAATCTAGACAAGTATGAGGAAGAGAAAATTGCTAAATAAGTTACATGTACATATATACTGTATATAACATTGTAGAAACTGACCGTTACGAGTCTTACGCTCAGCATCATGAGGGGGCTGGTCCTCCACCACGGCAGACCTGGTCTCTGGAGGTGAATCTGTGTGAAGAGTTTAAAAAACAAACGTTAAACAAGTGAGCCATGACCAACACATGGGTTTTAGACAGTCACTTAGTACATGAAAAAGTTGCTAGCCCCAGCCATAGCAAAGTCCTCTTGTTGTTTGTGAAACTAAGAAAGATGACAAGACCCATAAGGGATAGGAGTGACAGTGATGAGGGGATTATAGGACGACAGTCCCCACCCCCTCTATCACTCATTGACATCTTCCCAACATAGGAAGTACTGCACTTCCTTATTTATCCATGATTTAGTCATGAATAACAGCGGGGCTGAGCCCCACCAGAGGTCAGAGAGTGAGGATGGGGGGAGAACAACCAAGATGAAGACTGGACTGATCCTGAAGACCACCATCATTGGGATATTGACTCCTCCCTCATTATCACTTTCTGTTTAAGGGTCCAAAGTTTGAGGATGTTATCACATTATTATCAACATGTAAAGCCACGTACACACGGTTCGACGATCGCACACAACAGGTCGTACTCACGACCGTTGTATGTGAAATCGATCATTCGTATGCACGATTGGAATAGTCTAACATACGACGGTCGTACAAGGGAGTTGTAATAGCAGACTAGAAAACTTGGTCGTACCAACAAGCTCTTATACGACCGTTGTATCGTGTGTACAGAGCAGTTGATACAACAAAGTTGTATTGTGCAAAACACGCATGCTCCAAAGTCAGGAATGGCTGGATGCTAATTACATGCACCTGAATGTTCTTTCCCCAGCCGTACGATCGTGTAGTGCAGTCAGTATGCTGCATACAACAGCCAACATACAATTCGACACGATCGTACGTGCGATCGTTGAACCGTGTGTACGAGGCATAAGAGTCTGTGCTCCAATCAAATCATCAGATATAAAATGTCCATCTGGTAGGAAATGGGTGTAACAAAAGAGAATACATATTATGTGTATATATAGCAGTGGGTAGAGGGGAGAGAGCAGAAGTCAGGACTATGTAATGTACAACATATTGTATAATATATAACAGATAGGACTATATAGTATCAGAATGTGTAATGTACAACATAGAGTATATAGTGCAGGGGTCAGGAGTATGTAATGTACAACATAGAGTATATAGTGCAGGGGTCAGGAGTATGTCATGTACAACATAGAGTATATAGTGCAGGGGTCAGGAGTATGTCATGTACAACATAGAGTATATAGTGCAGAGGTCAGGAGTATGTAATGTACAACATAGAGTATATAGTGCAGGGGTCAGGAGTATGTCATGTACAACAGAGTATATAGTGCAGGGGTCAGGAGTATGTCATGTACAATATAAATTATATGGTGTAAGGGTCAGGTCTCATAATATTGGGATTCGATATTAGTCAGTGGAAGATTAAATGTTTACATGAGACAAGTTGCAGAAGTCCCACACCGCTGCCTCCCATCTCCTGAGACTGCACTCAGTGACTTGGGTCTGAGACTATACAGACATATCCCTCCACCCAACACAGCCAGCAAATAACAAAGCATAAATAGTAACACTAAATGGCATACACTGCACCCATCAACTGCCTTGATTGCCAATGATCAATAAGAGAAAAAGCAGCATTAAAGCGGAGTTCCACCCTGAAAACTGTTTTTTTTTTAATTGCTCTTATTTCCTACCTTCACCAATGATGCCATCCATCTTCTGCTGAGCTCTGTAGTTCCTCTGTAGTAGCCTGCTGAACTTGCTGAAAAGCTGTTACTGCCCAGTGATTTCCTGTTTGTAAGACCACTGGCTGCTATCCCTCCTGTACTCCCAGCCAGTGGTCTTGTAACTGCCCACTTGTAGTTCTCTAGAATCAAGAAGGGACTCGCATTTCAGCCTGCTTGGCTGTAGTGGGGGAGGGGGTCTCACAGCCCCCGGTCTGCGCCACCCATAGAGGTGGGTGTCCTCCTCTTCTCGCTCCTCCTCTCTGCCAGCACCGCCCCATCCCCCCATTGCCGCCATCTCAGTCCAGTGCAGAGAGCGGGAGGGTTACCAGAGATCGCTCCGCATTGCAGAGCAAAGATCTCGGGCTGACAGGTGTTTTATGTGTAAACACTGCTCGCCGTAATGTCCCGCATTGTGATAGACAGCGCACCAGGAGGCAGGAAGTTACTGCGAGCGGTGTTTTAAGATACAACACCTGTCAGCCCAAGATCTCCGCTCTGCAATGCGGGTGATATCTGGTAACTCTCCTGCTCTCTGCACTAATGGCCCCCGATAAGCTGCACTGGTGAGACCACATTGATGGGCACTGATAACCTGCACTGGTGAGATCGCATTCATGGGCACTGATAAGCTGCACTGGTAAGACCACATTGATGGGTACTGATAACCTGCACTGGTGGGCACTAGTGAGATCGTACTGATAAGCTGCACTGGTGAGACCGCACTAATGGACACTAATAACCTGCACTGGTGAGACTGCACTAATGAACACTTATAACCTGCACTAGGGAGACCACATTGATGGGCACTGATAACCTTCAATGGTGGGCACTGGTGAGATCGCACTGATAAGCTGCACTGGTGAGACCGCACTAATGGGCACTTCTAAACTGCACTGGTGAGACCACATTGATGGGCACTGATAAGCTGCACTGGTTGGCACTGGTGAGACCACACTAATGGGCACTGACAAGCTGCACTGGTGAGACCACATTGATGGGCACCAATAACCTTCGCTGGTGGGCACTGGTGAGATCGCACTGATAAGATGCACTGGTGAGACTATACTAATGGGCACTGATAACCTGCACTGGTGAGACTGCACTAATGGACACTGATAATCTGCACTGGTGAGACCGCATTGAAGGGCACCAATAACCTTCACTGGTGGGTGTGATGATATCACGTGTGAGACATGCGCTGTAATGATATCACGCGCAAGACGCACATAGCAAGGCTGACTCCATCTTGAAAGGGGATTCTATTCCTTCAGCGAGGATGGCCTGTCAGTTTCTCACACAAACTCCTCCCACCCCCTCCATTCCTGTCCAGATAGACTTCAAAGGGCCACCTGGACCATGGTATATGACAGGCCAGGAAGACAGGTCTGTTTCTGTTTATTCTAACATCCATAAACCATGTTCGGACATGTGAGCACCATAAATCACACAGGCAACTCTAACCTCAGAGTAACCCTATCCCTATCTTAAACCTTACCAAAAATACATACAGTTCATAACTTCAGTTAGGAACATGACATAGCGATAACACATACATATTTGAATGCAGAATTTCAAACCAAATGATTCAAATGTAAACGCCACACCCTTTGAACATAAGGAGAGGCAGAACTGGTGTATTCCCTTCCCAGAATCCTAGAACCTGCCAGACCTGTCGTGCTTGGACTTAATTTAAAGCCCTGTATATGCTGAGATTGAATTCCTTAATGTGAGGTTTGCTGGGCGGCCCAATCACGAAATATGATTTTTCATACAGAACTTGTGAATTAGGGAAGATTGTATTTCAGGATGCAGGAGATTCCTCTATATGCTGCCCCCACCGCCCCCCTATCCAGTTTACTTGTCTTCTGCTGTTCCCAGGGTCCCTGTGTGCTTCCCTGCCCCCCCCCCCCCCAAAGAGCTGCTGTCTTCCCCGCTCCTCTCTCCTGCCAGCTGCTGTAGAAGATGAGTCATGATGGAGAGATGGGAACGGGTCGGTAAATTTGTCATTTACTGGCTCCTTCCTTTTCTGAATGAACAGAGTCAGTGATTGGTAACAATTGGTTCATTCATAACTGTAGAACAGTAAATTGTTTTATACTTCCGTTTTTGAATGAATGGGAGGCTCGGTGCACAGCTATTCCTGTCCATTCATTCTGTGCAGCTGAGGTTACACAGATGGAGATTGAGAGCTGAGGTTTGTTTAGACCCCTGATATCTAATCAAAGCCCCCCAACAGAGCTCCTAAAAAAAATGTAAATATAAAATTGTAAAAGAAATAAAATGAAATGGTAAAAAAAAAAAAATAAAATTAAAATAAAAATGAAAAACTACTGACACCAGTGGAGGAACTATCAGGGTTGCAATTGTGACCGGGCCCTGGCATTTCACCACCATGGGAAAGCCTGAAAATGGCAGAAAGGGGACCCCGCTGCAGAACTTGTGAAAGGGCCCTGCTGCAAGACCGTAATAAAGGGACACGTGATAGGAGTAAAGGGCTCCAGGATCAGTGGGAAGAGGGAAGGGCCCTGGCCAGGGGGAACTTCATAAATTCTTGCACCAGGGCCCTGAAGGTTCTAGTTACGCCTCTGTGTATGAGCAATATATCATTTAGTGACAACTTTGTGTATTTTTTTATTTTGTCCTTTTTCAATCACTTGTGTTAAAAAAAAATATTCAATGGGCTCAACGTGCCTCTCAGCTAATTTCTTGGGGTGTCTTCTTTCCAAAATGGGGTAATTTGGGGGATTTGTACTGCCCTTCCATTATACCACCTCAAGAAATAAGATCATAGGTCATAAAGTAAAAGCTGCGTAAAGAAAAGATCCAGAAAATGTACCCTAGTTTGTAGACGCTATAACTTTTGTGCAAAGCAATAAATACACGCTAATTGACTTTTTTTTACCCAAGACATGTGGCTGAATGCATTTTGGCAAAAATTTATGACTAAAATTTAGTTTATTGTATTTTTTTAATAATAAAAAGTTGAAAATATCATTTTTTTCAAAATTTTCGTTCTTTTGTAGCTTATATTGCAAAAAATAAAAAACGCAGAGGGGATCAAATACCACCAAAAGAAAGCTCTATTTGTAGGAAAAAAGGACGCAAATGTATTTTTGGTACAGCATTGAATGACTGCGCAATTACCAGTTAAAGCAGCGCCAAATTGTAAAAAATGCTCTGGTCATTAAGGGGGTAAATCCTTTCAGGACTGAAGTGGTTAACAAGGGGGCCCCTAGATCTGAGCCCTCCCTATATGAATCAGCATGGGGTACATAGTACCCCTATCCATTCACCAAAAAAGTGTAACAAGTGAATAAAGACAGTACAAGGGTTTTTGACAATTCCTTTAATAAAAAAATCAAAAACAATGTCCCAGACTTAGATCCATCGTATCAATCATGATGCCCGCCGAACCTCCAGACCCAAATAAAGAAAAAAAATCTCTGGCCTTGTTGAAGGCTGCCTGCTTCTTCACCTGAAATTTCGTAAATAGGTAAGAGGCAGAGTCCCCTGATGTCAGTGGGTGACCCACCCCTTGTGACGTCACCGACTGGGGCATGCGGGTTGATGACATAACAAGGGGTGGGGTCACCTGTTGATGTCATCAGGTGACCCTGCCCCTTAGCTATTTAAGAAATGTCGGGTGAAGAAGCAGGTAGTCGATGGGGAACCTTCAACAAGGCCAGAGATTTTTTTTCTCTTTTTGGGTCTGGAGGTGTGACGGGCATCACAATTGATGATGGATCTATATCAGGGGACATTGCTTTTATGTTGTGTTGTGTCTGTCCTTTACTCAATTTTTAGGTGAATGGGTAGGGTTGTGGGGAAGAGTCCCTTGTCCCCATCAACATGGGGACAAGGTGCTTTTGAGAGCCTCCCCTGCCCAAAAGCACCCCCGTGTTGACAGCATGTGGCCTGGTATGGTTCAGGAGGGGGGCACTCGCTTTATCCCTCCTATTTCTGGCCTGTCGGGCTGCATGCTCAGATAAAGGTCTGGTATGGATTGGGGGGACCCCATGCCATTTTTATTTTAAGAACCAGCTATATACCAGAATTTTAATCAGTCAATCATTTTTTGACCAATCTAAATCTGACTTGTTCAGAAAATTTAGATTTTGTTAGAAAACAAATAAAAGAAACAAAAGTAAATGAATTTCAATGAAATTTGTTACTATTTCATTTGGAGATTCAGATACATCTAAATCTCTGAATAATCAAACATTTTTTCCAAATTCACATTTGGACTGAAATTATTTGCACATGTCTAATGGATCATGGTCTCTCAGAAATCTTGCGTGATTTTCATGTTTGATGTTAAAGGAGGGCTCCAGATAGATGCAGTCCTCAATTTCTGGTTCCAGAGGAGGGTGTGGACAGAAACAATCTGACCAATGAGAAGGTCTGAGGAGTCACCAATGGGATGTCACAGTGACCATGAAGCAGATATGCCCTCAGATATATTTTTCTACAGGTATTAATATCTTGGAATATCTACAAGTTACATTCTGGTAACAGGTCAGAGGTGTAAATAAAACCTTGTGCCCCAGCACAAGAAACCATGAAGGGCCCCCAAATCCAGCCAGGGCCCTACCCTCTGAGCCCTGTACCCTTCCCACTGATCCCAGGGCCCTTTACTCCTGTCGTGTGGCCCTTTAATACGATCGCACAGTGGATCCTTTTCACATGTTCTGCAGTGGGCCCCCTTCCTGCCGTCTTGGAGTTCCCTCACAGAGGTGAAATGCTAGGGCCCAGGTGCGAACTTTGCAACCTTGGTGGCAGTAGGACTGTGAATGGTGTCAGTTAGTAGATCAGTGTCAATATGTCAGTAATGCATTGGATGTGCTCAATAGGACAGTGAGCTGGGTTAGTAGTAGAGTTGAGCGAACACCTGGAAGTTCGGGTTCTGCTGGTCCGTCCGAACTTCGTGACAAAGTCCGGGTCCGGGTCCGGACGGAACCCGAACGATCGCACGGA
>BLSH010284828.1:25314-36592 GCA_018402905.1 Glandirana rugosa
CTCTTCAAAGCCCCGTGTCTCATAGCTCTGTCCTGCACCATTCCTCTGTTATCAGCCTGATAACTTTTAACAAGCTCTCGAGACAGAGGATAGAAGTGTATGCTGGAGGAGGTTGCTATAAATAGATTAGCAGGCTGCTGAACTATACACAGGCAACCTCTGCATGTGTGAGGAGGTGGTGTGTGCCTTTCCTCCAATCAGCTGTCTCACAGCATCTAGCAATGATCCCCTCCTAGAGGAAAAACAGGAAGAGAAAATTCTAAAAGAATGTGCACTTTCTAAACAGAATATAAATGTGAAGATAGAAGATATACATGTAAAACTTATATAGGGAGACTTGTTTCATTCCTGTGTATCATCTGAGGCTGTTCACTTCACTGGGTAAATGTGAGGGTTTACATCCACTTTAACTATCAGAAGGACCTAAGCAGATCTCTTATATGGTAAGATCTGGGTATTGTTAAATTAACTAGGCATGTCAGTCAGATATATCAGATTTTATAACTGGGTAGTCATTCTGCAGAAAAACTGGAAGGTGGTGCACTTCTACCATGTGATAAGGTTCTTTCCTCTGAACAACTGCACATGTGAATGTAGCACTACCCCTGAAGGAGCTGCTGGTTAATTGTTCCTTCTGCTGTTGGAGGTAATGACCCACTTGGATAGTACCTACAGTTATCAATACATGTGGGGTTTACAATGGTTTTATTAGACAAATATGCCCTGCAAGAAGTTTGGAGAAAGCAACAGACAAACAGTAATTCACTGCAATATAATACAATTATGTTAAACACGATAATGCAATGGATACGGCTCACAGACACTGTAATTAAACACAACCATTAAGAAAGGTGGCGCTGGCACCATTAAGAAATCCCTCTCTATACCACTGGCCAGTGGATCTTGAATACAGTTAGTGAGATTTGGGGCACACTATCTTTGGTTGAAGTGCTCACTCCTAGTTTGGAACATTTTTATTATCAAGGGTTAACAATTTAAAACAGGAATAAGCAGTTGGAGGCTTCTTACCACTACCGATGACACAGCAATGTCCTTGCTAACAGTCCTCCCTTTAAGGATTCACCTCTGCAGTTACACGACACTGTGCCCCTTGGAACTCAGTCCCTCTGTCACAGCAGCACTGAATCTACAGAAAGCCTATGATGCTCACAGCCCAGCCGCACAGGAACAGCTGCACAGTCTCTGATGGGGTCAGCACAATTGTCAATAGCTCAGTCTTTCCACACAGGTTCTGGAAGAAAAACTCTTCTGGTTGCATCTGTCTAGTCTTGAGCTCGCAGGCGGGTGTAGCCCAATATTGGGACACAGCAGTCTTGGAACTCTACAACACATGAATAACCAGTCTCTTAAACAGCAGGTCTAAGGAAAAGCTCAGTACAGCAGCACCTCATATTATCTGGGGCAACTCTGCACACTCTGTCCCTCTGCACAGCTCACCCCACAGGTTAAGCAAACCCAGCAGCGAGTATTACCTTGGAAAGATGCAGACTAGATTACTGAAATCACAGCAGCAAATGATATCACCTATGATGTATTTCAGTTATCTTGCAAACCTGGCCTGTTAGTGGGTCCTGGGGACAGGAGTTGAGAACCACTGCTCTAGAGTATGTTCTCCCTCCCTCTGTTCCATCCTTCCAGTTGGTGGTGCCAAATCCAAAACCTCAGCCAATAGGAGACCTCTTCTGCACATGATCTCCTTCAAAATGACAGCTCCCTGTGTACTGGAGATACTTTCCAGTTCAATACTGCAGAAAAGAAGTAATAGACTACAACAATGGGAAACATTCTTCAAGTAAGTTAAAATGACCCACAGACCAGACTGCAAGAAGGTCTAGCACTCATATTGGTTGTAGAATTGGTATATTCAATTATTCAGAACAGAAAAAAATCCAAATTTAAATACATTTACCCACCACTTCCCCCATAATATATATATATTTTAATCATTACAATGGCAACTTCCACTTTAAGGACTCCTGACACCTGCCATTTGGCATGTCATTTTTTTGAGGGGGAACGGGTACCTAGTTTTGACTGGTACCCAGCCCCTCCTTCCGCTCGGGCCACCTACATAGAAATTAACAAAGTTTTTCTATGCCAATCTGATAAATTAAAAGATAATTTTCCAATGTATGCTTCAATATAACTCTAACACCATACTTTTGTGAATAAAGCTCTAATTTGTAGTGACAAAAGTCCACTTATATCTATGGGGCATAGCATCTGTTATAATCTGTAATGAGTGATTGGAAAGATTTACCCTAATAGCTCCCTGTTTTACGCTTCTCTCTACAAATAAGGCCAAGCATTAGCCTTCTAACCCACAATACCATATAGGAAAGAACCCTACCTGTCATCAATAAACAGCCACGCACAAAACTTGGTTGGGAATAAAATGTGCTGTGAACTACTGATTGAAGTTGTTTATGAGGGGTCGAATTTTGTAGAGCTGGTCATATTCAGGGTCCCCATATGAACAACAGAGTTCATTGTCATTGAAATGCATGAACTGCAGGATCTGCCTGTATATTGTCCTGGGCATACAAGCAGAGAAGACATACATATGATGAATTGAGTCAGTGGACCAATATAACCGCACTTCAGGTTCTTTATGTATGCCCATGTTGAGGGTAAGGCCCAGAAAGGTCTTAAATTCGGAAACCGTAATTGGTTTCCAATCTCTGGCAAGTGACAAATGGGGATTAGCAGGGGTGTATTGACCAGCATATAAATTGCTTTGGTCCACAATAGATCTATAGAGATCTTCAGTGAAAAACAGTGAATAAAAATCAATGGTCCTAAAGTCAACTGTATTCACCAGGATTCCGGGTTGGCCAGTGAATAGGGGACGTACGGGAGCTGCATCAGTTGTGGGTTGCCAATCAGGGTTTGCAAGCGCGTCAGCAAGGGCACTATGGGCTCTGAAGGCATGTCTTTGTCTTCTTCATGGCTGCGGGAAACTACTTGTGCTAGCCACACCAGCTTGAACTGCACTTATGGGACTCGCCAGGTCACCAAGTGTTACTGCAGTGCTGGTTGTATGACCAGGATGTACTATGCCACTGGTGCTTGCCAGGTCATCAGAAGGAGTAGTGGCGCTAGTACTGGCTCTCTGCTCCATACGAGAGCCCTGCGGTTCATGCACACAGGTCCCTGACATCTCTCTCTGTTATATAAGCTCTGTTCTGCCTTCTTTGCCCAATAGTGCCACCTTTAGGACTTGTATTAAAGGAGGAAGAATTATTCCTATCTTATGTCACATTTGCCTCTGATCATCTTCTTATTTCTGCATTGAGACACAATGAGGTAGCAATGAAGGGGAGTACTGAAATGATGAATGCCTCTGGGGGAAGGAAGGCTGCTATGGGGAGTAGCATTTGTTGACTGTTGCTAAGAGCAAAATCAGTTCCGCTTAGTCAAGCTGTCATTTGCTGATCTGTGAAAATGCCATCTGAGATCAGATTCTCACTGCATTGGATTAGTGCTTTTAGTGGTTAGGTGATGGAAATGCATGATTACTATGAAATAATGCTCTGTGCCTGTCTTCAAAGCAGTGTTGCCAACCATCAGCATTTTTACTGGCAGCCAGTAAAAAACAGGCACTTTTCTCCTGCCAGTATATGTCAGTGCCAGTAAAAAGTTAAAGGAGGAGGATCCGCACCAAGGTGCTGAATTAAATTCTTATACTGCAGCTGTTCTATTGAGATGAACTCAACCTGGATCTTATTGTTGTGACGTTATGCGAGGCGAGGTGATTGATGGACGCTATGTGTTGCCTCGCATGCTTTCATTTGGAGTGGGCTAAGGTGGAATCCAGTCCGGGGTTTACCAGCCACCTTGGCAGGGTTTGTTCCGGACCAGATTTTGTGGTCCACTGGAGTCCACCATCAGGTGGTTTAACCACTTCAATACCGGGCACTTAGAACACTTCCTGCTCACACCAATTTTCAGCTTTCAGTGCTGTTGCGATTTGAATGAGAATTGCGCGGTCGTGCGACGCTGTACCCAAACAAAATTTTTATAATTTTGTTCCCACAAATAGAGCTTTCTTTTGGTGGTATTTGATCACCCCTGCAGGTTTTATTTTTTGCGCTATAAAAAAAAAAAAGACTGAAAATTTTGAAAAAAAAAAATTTTTTTCTTTGTTTCTGTCACAAAACTTTGTATAAAGTACATTTTCTCCTTCACTGACGGGCACTGATGTGGCCACACTGATGGGCACTGATCAGTCTAGACTGATGGGCACTGATGAGGCAGTACAGATTGGCACTGATGAGGTGGCACTGATAAGGTTGCACTGATGATGGGGCACATATGCAGCACTGATGGCCGGCACTGACAAGCAACACTGACGGGCACTAATACGTGGCACTGATATGCGGCACCAATGGACACTCATAGGCAGCACTGATAAATGGCACTGGGCACTTATAGGTGGCACTTTTAGGTGGCACAGGTGGGCACTTTTTAGGTGGCACGGGTGGGCACTGATAGGTGGCACAGTTGGGCACAGGTGGGCGCAGGTGGGCAACAATCACTGTTAGGGGTGGCACTGGCAGGCATCATACATGGGCACAGTGCCATCCCTACAGTGCACTATATTGCCCTTACCTGGTGGTCTAGTGGGGGCCCCCTAGTGGTCCTGGGCGGCCTCTGTGTTCTTTCCCTGGTGGTCCTGGGCGGCCTCCTTGCGATGTCCGGGGGGGGGCTCCCTGGTGGTCCTGGGCAGGCTCCCTGGTGGTCCAGTGGGGCGATCCTGAGGGTGGCTGCGCTGATAAATGTTCAGCGGAGCCCCCCCCTGTCAGGAGAGCAGCCAATCGGCTCTCCTCTGCTCAGGTCTGCAGACCTGAGCAGAGGAAAAGCCGATAAACGGCTCTTCCTATTTACACTGTGATCCGACGTGATTGGTCACGGCTGATCACATGGTAAAAGGCTTCAGATGGAAGCCTTTTACCTCAGTCGGTAATGCGGTGGGTCAGGCTGATCCACGGCACCACCGATCGCCGCGATACAGATTATCCTGAGGACATCAATCGAGGTCCAGTCATGAACCACCCGCCCGAACGTCATTTGTCTATACGCCGGGCGGCAAGTGGTTAAATAACCAGGAAGAGAGGAACGTTTTTCTCTGGCCTGGCACTCAGGAGCATTAGCCTGAAAGAGCTGACCTATGGAAGTTTGCTTATGGACTGAGACAAAAAGGTTTGCACTGTCTGCTTTGTGGGTATCTGTGAGAAGCCCTGCACTGCTCAGTTAGGAAAAACTGAAATGTTTAGTTTATTTATTTTCTGTTTTGTTCATTTGGTTTCTACATGCAACCTTTTAAATAAACCTGGCTACAAGCCAGATTTTAAGCAAACCTGCCGTTTGGACTGCCTTTTTCCAGGGAAGGTATCCCCATTGAGATAACCCCAGACACGTGGTGGACACAGTGGGCATCTTCCTGAGCAAGTAGAAAGATGTAGGATGTATTAAAAGCCCTGTTGCAGGCCACTGCAACCCAGCAGGAAACTAATCACCAGAGCACAGCAGGAGGAAAATCGCAGGCAGCACGAGGTGAGTTGCCAAGCCATTGCAGCCCAGCAGGAGAGGAATCGCCATTTTGCGGAGGCCCTGGTGGAATTAAAGAAGGGGTCTGCAAGTTCTTTACCATTGGAACAAAAAATGGCACGTGCCAGCTATTTCCTGCAGATGATGTGTAAGCGTACCTAGCAACTTTCGAAAGAGTCGCTGTTTGAGAAGGATGACAAAAAGAGCAATGGCCAGAACTGCTAGCGCCGTTTCGGACAGGAGAACCCCAAAAGGCCTATTATGACCTGGAATCAGAGGCTGCCCAGGATTATGAAACACTGAAACCCGAGATGCTTTTACGCATGGGCGTCACCATTGCAGTGCGGGCTCAACAGGTGCATCGTTGGTCATACAGTACTGACAAGCCACCCCGCTCTCAAATGTTTGATTTTGATACACCTCACCAAGAAATGGCTGCAGCCAGAGACTTTGCCGGGCCCTAAGATTGTGGAGCGTGTGGTCATGGATCCTTATTTACATGCGCTCCCTGCCACTTTGAGGAAGTGGTTCAGCCATGGGGACCCTAAGGCTGCAAACCAGCTGGTTGACCTGGTGGAGAGATATATGGTGGCTGAGGACTTGTTGAACCCAACCGTGCACTATTTCAATGTCTCTAGGTGTGAAAAATCGCCCGGAGGATCAGGTAAGACTGTTCCAGGGTTCAAGGGCGTGGGAAGAAATTACAAGTCTGTTGCCACAGATAATGAGACTATGGGCTCAGGACCTGGAGACTGGCCAAATAGGTCAGGAATGTCTCTGAGGTTGTTTAAAGGACTGGGTACAGAACATATAAAATGTTATCACTGCCGTGCTTTGGGTCATATTGCTGCTAACTGTTTCCTAAATGATGAACTAATGCAATGTGATAATGCTTACTTAAAAAAACACGTGTCTCTTTTTGCATGTACTGCAACATGTCAGGAATGCAAGGAAAGGCAAAGGTGTGTAATTTCAGTTGATGGAAAGCCAGTCACAGATCTGCTAGATTCTGGTAATTTGGTGACCTTAGTCAAAGGTGATTTTGTAAATCCCGCAAAGTTACACCCTAGAGCTATTGGGGTTATTTGCATACATGGTGACACACGTGATTGTGATGTGGTGCCTGACTTAGAAGTCAGAAAAGATGATTTCCTGGCTCAGCCTCATGCCAATCACATTGGGTCAACTCCGGCCCCTTGACCCCATATAGGACATCCCTGAATAGATCAATAAAAGGTCACCAGTACCTGGTGCAGGTGTTCTTATTTTGTCCTCGCTCCAGACAATCCTGTTTCATATGGTCCTGCCATTTGTCCTCACGGTGGATGGTCTCTTGTTGGGGGTAAATCCTCCTGATAGTGGATGCCCCTGGTGCCAAGCCAGGCACGAGCATAAAATGCCGCACGCCGAGTATGTAAAGCAGCCATCCTGGGACTTCGTGCTCTTTCTCTGACTTCTTGCTTTCTCACTGCCTACTTCTGTGCTATAGCTTGGGCTGGGATTCCTGTAGCAGGGCTGACAGCATAATATGCCATCACATATTAGCCAATGCACATGGGCAGAGGGGGCACATTTAAAAAAAAAAAAAGAAAGAAAGGAAAGCCTATCTAGCCTTGCCTGTGGGGCATTTGGAAGGAGCAAAATGAAGGGCCTTAATCCTTCGAGTCGGTTAGATCAAACCTTCCTTCGGCAGAGAAGATCTCGTCCGGGTCTACTTAACACCAAACATGGCAGAGGTTTGGATATTAGCCTGTCCAATAAGGATTTTCCTTTCAGTTTTCCACGGGGACGAATATCCTGGGATTTCTTCAGTCAGGACCGAGATCAGACCTGAACTGCAATACTATTAAAGTGCAAGTTTCGACACTGTCAGCATTGACTGACACTTCCTAGTCCAGGAAACCGCTGTAGTCAGATTCAAGAAGGCGGCAATTAAAATACGGCCAATACGTCCGATATTTCCAATTTGCCGATAATTCATCTGAGATCTCTACATCAAAAGGTCCGTACTCTGGTCTTTATTCAAGACCACCTGCGGTGGTGGAGCCAAGGAGTTAACATTCCCGAGACAGGCTCATCATCTCAGTGCATTATGTTACCTCACTTGAAAACTGTGTTTTTAACATGCATTAGTCTCAGCCAGTCTCTAACATTGCTGCATTCTGCTGCAAGGAACCGTACTGCACCTTTTTTCTGGATAGAGTGCTGATACGGCCTTCTCTGAAATTCTTACCTGAGAGTTCCACTTTAATTGACAATCGGTCCTCCCAGGTTTTAAAACCCTCAACACAGCCAAAGGTTCATATTTACATAAGTTGCGTCCAAACTCCATTCGACAAACGTGTTTGCAGAGAACAGGATCATTCCAAAAGTCTAGCGTTCTCTTTGTATTTCCGAAGGGTCCCGAGTTGTGCATGCCAGCTTTTCCCTGGATCATCTTAACAAGGGTTATTCAATCAGCTTGCTCGCAGGAAATCTTTTTTCCCCAGTAGAGATTCAGATACACTACTCGAGTTTCCTTGCTCCTGGGCTCGGTGGATGTGGTCTGTGAGAGGGCCAGTGGGAGTTTTTCCTAACACCTTTTATCAGGCATTACAAGCTAGATGTAGCTTCCTCCCAATTGGCATCATGGGAGCTTCTGTGTTGGCTTCTATTTTGTCCAAATAATAAATTCACTCTTAACAGCACCTGGTGTAGGTGGTTTTGTTTTACTCCCTCCCTGTATCTGGCTACCTAAGTCCCAAGGTGATTGGTATGAGGCTGAACCAGGAAAACAGAAAATCGTTACCAATACTTACCGTAATTTTCCTTTCCTGGCTCTGCCTCATGCCAGCACATACCCTCCCTAGTCCATCGCGGGCTATCTTCAGTACACCTGCACCAGGTACTGGGGGCCTTTTATTGATCTATTCAGGGATGTCCTATATGGGGTCAAGGGGGCGGAGTTGACCCAAGGTGATTGGCATGAGGCAGAGCCAGGAAAGGAAAATTACGATAAGTATTGGTAACAATTGTCCGTTTTTTGTACGGAACAACTAAAAGATGCCACACTCAATAGAGCCAGAGAAAACATTAAAATGGTGATGGGGAACCTGTTGAACCTAAATAACCTGCTGTATCAGGTGGTAAAGCAAGGGGAGGAGGAGGTAGAGCAGCTGATGGTTCCCAAACCTTAATGCCGGATAGTATTAGATTTGGCCCATGGTCATATGATGGGGGGGCATCTGGGTATCGAGAAGACCAGGGAGAGAACCCAGAGATTCTTTTGGCCTGGGTTGTATGTAGATGTCAAAGAATATTGTGAGTCATGCCCAGAGAGTCAGTATTCTTCGCCATCGCCCCATTTTCGCAGTCCGCTGGTACCATTACCAATCATTGAAGTGCCTTTTGAAAGGATTGGCATGAATCTGGTGGGACCAGTAGTAAAGTCTGTCCGGGGCCATCAGCACATACTGGTAATACTGGACTATGCCACGCGATATCATGAAGCCATTCCCTTGCGTAATACCTCAGCTAAAACTGTTGTCAACAAGCTTGTCCAGGTATTTAGTCGTGTAGGTATTCCAAAAGAAATATTGACAGATCAAGGCACCCCATTTATGTCCCGAGTCACTAAAGAATTGTGTATGTTGTTCAAAATCTCCCATCTCCGTACCTCTGTCTACCACCCACAAACTGATGGTCTTGTGGAGAGATTTAACAAAACGCTCAAAAGCATGTTTAAAAAGGTGGTAGACAAAGATGGGAGAAATTGGGATTTTTTGCTGCCATACCTCATGTTTGCCATACGGGAGGTACCTCAGGCATCTACAGATTACTCCCCTTTTGAACTACTGTATGGGAGATATCCCAGGGGATTGCTAGATGTTGCAAAAGAAACGTGGGCGGGAGCAACCACGCATTATAGAAGCATCATTGAGCATATCTCACTGATGCAAGATAGAATCGCTGCTGTCATGCCGATTGTACGGGAAAATATGGAGCAAGCCCGGGGGGCGCCCAGAGAAGGGTTTATAATCGGGGTGCCAAGACCTGGGTCTTTAGCCCTAGTGATAAAGTGCTGGTACTAGTTCCCACCTTTGAGAGTAAATTCCTAGCAAATTGGCAAGGTCCCTTTGAAATCATGGAAAGGGTAGGGGAAGTAAACTACAAAGTTTACCAGCCAGGGAAAAGGAAAACCGAGCAAATGTATTGCGTTAATCTCTTGAAACCTTGGAAGGACAGAGAGACTTTACTGGCAATGCCAACCCCCCAAAAGGACATTGCCCCATGACTCCTGAAGTACCCATAATTGAAACCTTGTCAGTGGCCCAACAGAAGGACGTTAAAGAATTTGTGAATGAGAATAGAGACTTTTTCTCTCACCTGACCACAGTTATACAGCATGACATAATTACGGAACCAGGTGTCTGCGTAAACGTAAAGGCCTATAGAATACCCGAGGCCAGGCGCGAAGCAGTTGCAAATTGAGTAAAGAACATGTTAGAGCTGGATGTGATAGAGGAGTCCCATAGTGACTGGTCCATCCCATAGTCTTGGTCCCAAAACCAGATGGAACGATAAGGTTTTGTAATGATTTCAGAAAGTTAAAAAGCGTGTCCAAATTTGATGTGTACCCAATGCCTCGGGTCGGCGAGCTTGTTGACAGATTGGGTAGTGCCCGGTACAAAACTACATTAGATCTGACTAAAGGTTATTGGCAGATACCCCTAACGGAGTCGGCAAAAGAAAAATCTGCATTTTCTACCCCCGAGGGGTCCTTCCAGTATAAGCGGATGCCTTTTGGCTTGCATGGTGCTCCTGCCTCGTTCCAGAGAATGATGGATAAGTCCTTAAGACCACATCACCAATATGCAGCCGCCTATTTGGACAATGTGGTCATCCACAGCCCACATTGGGAATCCCATTTGCCCCGGGTACAAGCAGTAGTAGATTCCTTTAGGAAAGCAGGACTCACGGCCAACACCAGAAAGTGTGCCATAGGCTTGAAGGAGGCCAAATACCTTGGCTACATTATTGGTTGGGGGCTAATCAAACCTCAAATCAATAAACATGAGGTAGTTCAAAAGTGGCCCCGACCTATAAATGAAAAGAAAGTTTGTGCATTTCTTGGGATCACAGGATACTACAGGCGCTTTATTCCCAATTTTGCCACCATTGCAGCCCCACTGACAGATCTGACGAAGGGTAGAGGGTCTGTCATGATCAAGTAGAATCTGGAAGCAGAGAAGGCATTTCAAATGTTGAAGAAAGCCCTTTGTGCACAGCCTTTGCTCGTGACCCCAGATTTCACAAAGGAATTTTTGGTACAGACAGACGCCTCTGATGTGGGATTGGGTGCTGTACTGTCCCAGGTCCGAGACGGGAGGAGCACCAAGTGGTCTATCTACTTACGAACGTCTCGTTCCTTGGTGGAACAGTGGGCTGACAAAAAGAAGAACAATAGTGTGTAGGTGAATACTCCCCGTACCAGTCACTGGTTAAACTTACAAGAGGGGTTATCCATTATAAAGTCCCGTAGATTCCGAGTAAACTACTGATTTGTAAGGAAGAGTTGTCACCGTATTAAAAAGAGTACAGACAACTCAAAAGACGATTCTATCTGGTGAACCACGAGGAGGGCAGAGCCTGGACCCTGTCATGTCGTGGGTTAGGGTGTAGTCTCCGCAGACAGACATGGTTTTTAAGGAAACACTTTAGACCCCAG
>BLSH010284828.1:87504-114495 GCA_018402905.1 Glandirana rugosa
GACGGACGTTTCATGGGGGTGGACACTATGACGGACGTCTTATGGGGGTGGACACTATGACGGACGTTTCATGGGAGTGGACACTATGACAGACGTTTCATGGGAGTGGACACTATGACCGACGTTTCATGGGGGTGGACACTATGACGGACGGGTATTCTGCAGGCAGTATCACAGGTGGGGGTACTTTGCAGGCAGTATCACAGGGGGGGGTATTCTGCAGGCAGTATCACAGGTGGGGGTACTTTGTAGGCCGTATCACAGGTGGGGTACTTTGCAGGCAGTATCACAGGTGGGGTACATTGCAGAGACCCCCCCCCCCGAAGTCAGGAAAAGTCCGGCACTTACCCCATCTAATAGGCAGGCAGGCAGGAGTGTTGCAGAGATCGGCATGCAGACAAGCGGGCTTTGTCTGTGTGCAGAGATTGGCATGCGGAGAGTGGCTGTCCCCATCAATCTCTCGTTCGTCGGTCACCGGTCAGGGTCGCTGAGGGAGCAGGAGTCACATCAGCCACCACAGTGACCCACCCAGCGCCCACCGCATCCAATCACACTGAGCCACAGGCTCGGTGTAACCAATCAGACTATGTGTGTGTGCCTGTTCAGTGCACACACATAGTCTTTAATGGCTGACCAATAGGCTCACTACTTGGCTGTCAAGTGACAGCCAAGGAGCCGAAGAAAAAAAAAATTAGAAAGTCAATGTACCAGCGCCTCCTGTAGGGGCTGGGCTGACTTTTTTTTTTCTACTTAGCCAGCGGGGAGGTCGGCGCCCAAGTGCCCCTTATAGACCGGCCGCCCCTGGTCTCAGAGTCTGCCAAGTGTTTTGCATTTGCCTAAGGGTGTCCAGGCCCTAACCCTCTCTCCCCAGTTCTGTTAAGAGACAATAAATCTTTTTGCATTCTCAAAGTGTCTGGCACCCAACTCTATCTGCACTACACCCACTATGCCTAGTAACCCACACTGTGAAGATGGATGTCAGCTCTCCTTGACTCTGGAGGTCACCATTGGGCCTCAGAATCTCTGCATCTCCCCCTCCCTTCCTGCCTGTCATTTCTGTAGTCAATGTTGTGAGCCGATCTCCTCCCTGCCTCTATTGCCTTCTGGCTGTGAAGTAATATATATATAAATGACTTGTATCCCCTCTGTTTTAGGAAGATATAATGTACAGTGTGTCCATTTTTTTAAAAATTGTAATGCACACACACTCAAACACTGTACTTTATATCTTCCTAAAACAAAGGGGATACAAGTAATTTATGAATGTGCCTTTACAATCACTAGAAATCATTTTCTTTGAATTCCATTTGATGGACACAGGTCCCAGTCCTCTATGTTTTATTTTTATGTTCTGGGTACTGCTTTGATACAAAACTGAGGCATGCAGGTCAGAGGAAGAAGTTATCATAAGCTAGCCTACAGATTTTTTTTTTGTTTGCCATTGTCCAGTCCTCCCTTAGATTTTAGAATATTTCAAAGATTTAGGCCCTCCAATGTCCCTCAAAAAACTTTTCATGATTCAGTTTTATGTAGGCTGTAATGTTGACATTTTTCCAGATAGAACTACCAAAAGGGCGATGGGCTTACCCCCTCCTACATATGCTAATATATTTATTAAACTACTGGGGTGGTTAGCCCCTGTACCAACTTCCCAATATATAATCTATGCAAGAAAGGTTTGTAACCCCCAAATTACCTGGGACTTTGGAGGCAACAACGAGTACAAGATTGATAAAATCTAGTACAATTTTATTATAACAATTTCTTAAAAATAATTGAATGCATAGGGATACAGTCAACGTATGTTAGCAAAACATGATTTAAAACCATAGATACGGCATGGAATCTTGAGGCTTGAAGGTACTTCTCAATACAGGCCCGACATGTTTCAGGATTTGAAAATTCCTTTCTTCAGGGGCAATTGTGAGAATTCACAAGTACACACTACAAAATAATGAAATCATAGTTGGTCATTATTTACATCAGTGAAGTCACAACATAGTCATACATAGATAGTGCCATATGATAATATCACATCACATCATGATAGGATAACTCAGGAGCAGGTTACCTTGTTAGGCGGTGTCCAAGACCCCACCGTACAGCGCAACTGCCAAAGCACACCGCCACCAGCCAGCAACCGTGTCCACTGCACCCTGTAGAGGTGGAAAAAGGGGGGTGGAAAGGTGAAAAGTGCGGAAGCAGCACAGGGAGCACAAGGGGGCTCTTTGTCAAAGTGGGGGTATTTCTATAAGTGAGAGCACTTCTGACTGCACTTCAGCGAATGCACAAAGCGACTAAACACAAGAAAATACTTTGAATAACACCACACAGACAACAGGTGACCTTGTTTACCCCTTCAGCTTGTTTTCCTCGCAACATGCACTCTCTACCACTCCTTCTGACAGCTTTGTCCTCTATCCTTAACTGTTTCCCAACCGTGTCACGTATATTTACTGCTGGAGTGTGGCTTTGGCCCAGCATGGTCACGGCGGTCCGATTCGCTAGAGGACCTTTCACTCTACAGGAATAGACCAATGATTTTTGGTCTATTCCTGTTGATCGGTCCTAGTGAATGGGATGCCTCCCCTGTCTGTGGAATGTAAACACAGACAGGGGAAATTATGTCATCTCCCCTCTCTGCGTCCTTTTCCGTTGCAGAGAGGAGAGAGGACATCAAAACGTGACTTGCACTAACACTACACTAACACACACACACATTAGATGTTATATACTATTGCAGTATATGATCAGATCAATATCTGATCTGATCAGATCTATATTAGTGTCCCCAATAGATTAGTGTTCTAAAAAACGCGGTGTTAGTGGGATCAGCCCAGATACCTGCTAGCACCTGCGTTTAGCCCCTTCGCCCAGCCCAGCCCACCCAAGTGCAGGATCAATAGATCGCTGACACTTACCAAGCACAATACACATATCTGCAGTGTTCGCAGAGATCACGCCTGATCCCTGCGAAATCTGACAGTGATTTTGGTAGCAACTTGAAATAGGCTCTGACAATCAGGTGCCCTTTTTTGCCTGTGAGTCACACTAGTGTACCAATAAATTTAGAGGCCAACATGTCAAATCCGAGGTACACTAGTGAAGAGGCCTACGCGTTGCTGAGCAAGACAGATGAGAGTAAAGGGGTAGCCTCACTTTCAGAATCAGGCTCAGCATACGATCCCGTAGACAACAGCAGCGCCCTGTCAGATAGCTCTGACGACGGACAGGTCCCTGCTAAGGTCAGTTGTACCAGATCCCATTCTGCTGCCCCAGAGATGCATGAACCACAGGGCTCTCGTATGGAGCAGAGAGCCCATTACTCCTTCTGGTGACCTGGCAAGCACCAGTGTCCTAGTACAACCTGGCCATACAACCAGCACTGCAGTAATACTTGGTGACATGGCGAGTCCCACAAGTGCAGTTCAAGCTGGTGTGGCTAGCACAAGTAGTCTCCCGCAGCCATGAAGAAGACAAACACAGGCCCATAGTGACCTTCCTGCCGCACTTGCAAACCTTGATTGGCAACCCACCACTGACGCAGCGCCATACTTCCCCCATTCACTGGCCAACCGGGAATACAGGTGAATACAGTTGACTTTACAGCCATAGATTTTTATTTTCTGTTTTTCACTGAAGATCTCTATAGATCTATTGTGGACCAAAGCAATTTATATGCTGATAAATGCATCACCGATAATCCCCTTTCGTCACTTGCAGAGATTGGAAACCAATTACGGTTTTCGAATTTAATACCTTTCTGGGTCTTACCCTCAACATGGGCATACGTAAAGAACCTGAATTGCGGTTATATTGGTCCACTGACTCAATTCGTCATATGTATGTCTTCTCTGCTTGCATGGCCAGGGCACGATAGGAGCAGATCCTGTGGTTTATGCACTTCAACGACAGAACTCTGTCATCCACGGGGTGACCCTGAATATGATCGGCTCCACAAAATTCAGCCCCTCATAAACAACTTCAATCAGCAGTTTACAGCACTTTTTATTCCCAACCAAATTGTGTATGTGAACGAGTCCCTGATTAAAATTGCTGTCCGACTTGCTTTCAAACAGTACGTCCCCAGCAAGCGTATCAGATATGGGGTCAAGATGTATAAGCTCTGTGACAGGGCCACAGGCTATACATGTAGCTTTATGGTTTATGAGGGCAAAGATAGTCACGTGGAGCCAGAAGGATGCCCAGACTACATAGGGAGCGCTGGCAAAATTGTGTGGAGCTTGGTGTCACCCTTATCCGGAAAGGGGTACTATTTGTACGTGGACAATTACTGCCACTTTTTAGTCACTTGTTTGATCACCAAATTGGTGCATGTGGCACCGTGCGATCTAATCGCCAGGGCTTCCCCCAAACGGCTGGTAGAATCCTAACTTAGACAAGGGGAGAGAGCCTGCTTGAGAAGTAGTAATTTGCTCGTGGTGAAGTTGAGGGATACAAAGAATGTTTTCGTTCTTTCCTCCCTTCACGCAGACACGGCTGTTCAAATTACAATGGCGACTGGTGTTGTGGAGAAACCCCTCTGTGTAGACGATTATAACCAAAATATGGGAGGAGTGGACCTCAATGACCAGTTATTGACCAGACGCTGGTACAAAAAAAGTGTCTGTTTACTTATTCCAATTGGCTACGCTGAAAGGTTATGTGCTATACAAAGCGTCAGGACAGACTGGACCTCTTCTTCAATTCCAGGAAGAGATCATCAGAGCCCTGCTGTCTACAACTGGCTCTGCACCCCATGTTCCCAATCCAAATGCAGTGAGCCGGCTGCATGGATGCCATTTTCCACATGCCATCCCTGGTACCCCTACCAACCGAGCCCCCCAAAAAAGATGTCGCGTCTGCCGACAACGCGGATACAAGCGTGACGCCCATTATTATTAATAATTTTTAAAAAAATGCACCCTGTCCCCCTGTGCACGGGTGCAAAGGTGAACGCAAGTGTCGGTGTTGTATGTAAACAGCAATTGCACCATGCATGTGAGGTATCGCCACGAACATAAGATCGAGGCCAGTAATTCTAGTAGTAGAGCTCCTCTACAGATCTAAAGTGGTAACCTGTAAAGGCTTTTAAAGATGTATATAGTTTGTCGCCACTGTGCAGGTATGCGTTATTTTTAAAGCATGGCATGTTTGGTGTCTATGTACTTGGCAGGAGATCATCTTTTATATTTCACCAAATATTTGGATAATATAGTGTGTTTTTGTGCATTAAAATTTAAAAAAAGTGTTTTTTTCTCCAAAAATTGCATTCGAATAATCGCTGCGCAAATACTTTGTGAAAAAAAAAAAATTGCAACACCCCACATTTTAATCTGTAGGGCCTCTGCTTTAAAAAATATATAATGTTTGGGGGTTCAAAGTAATTTTCTAGCAAAAAAAATATATTTTTTCACGTGAACAAAACGTGTCAGAAAAGACTTGGCTTGGTGGGTGATGTGTGGCATAGGCTTCTAATGTTGGGCATAAAATGCCAGGACAGTTCAACCCCCCCCCCCCAAATGACTCCATTTTGGAAAGTAGACACCCCAAGCTATTTGCCGAGAGGCATGTTGAGTTCATGGAATATTTTATTTTTTTGTCGCAAGTGATTGAACAATGACAAAAAAAAAATTACACAAAATTGTCACTGAAATTATATATTGCTCACACACCCCAAAATACATTCTGCTGCTTCTCCTGAGTACAGGGATACTCCATGTGTGAGACTTTTTGTGAGTCTATCCGCATACGGGACTCCAAAAACCAATCACCGCCTTCAGCATTTCTAAGAGCGAAAATGTATGCATTCGCCCCACACTACCTATCACCGTTAGATAGCACCCCCCCCCAAATGACCCCATTATGGAAAGTAGACACCCCAAGCTATTTGCTGAGAGGCATGTTGAGTCCATGGAATATTTTATATTTTGCCACAAGTTTCGGGGAAATGACTTTTTTTACCAAGTTGTCGCTAAATGATAGATTGCTCAAACCAATCACCGCCTTCAGGCTTTCTAAGGGCATACAATGGTGATTTTACTCCTCAGTACCTATCACAGTTTTAGAGGCCCTGAAATGTCAAGGTAGCACAAAAGCCCCCCAAATGACCCCATTTTGGAAAGTAGGCACCCCAAGGTATTTGCTAAGAGGCATGGTGTGTATTGTGCAGCTCTCATTTGTTTTGGAAAATGAAGAAACAAACGGAAAATGTATTTTTTTTTTCTTTTTTCAAATTTCAAAACTTTGTGAGAAAAAGAGAGACCTGCAAAATACTCAACGTGCCTCTCAGCACATAGCTTGGAGTGTCTACTTTCCAAAATGGGGTCATTTGGGTGAGGGGGGGGTTGTGCTATCTGGGCATTCCATGGCCTCCGAAACTGTGATAGGAGTACTGTACATACAGTAATTTGTTTTATACTTGGATAGACAAAAGAAATCTATACATGATATCTGTGCTTTAGACATAACCTATGCATTGATTCAATAATAATAATTTAAAATGAGCTGGGCGTAATCTTTAAACTGATCTTTAAACACACTTGCTTTAATTCAAGTTAATTTTTCAAATATCAAGCACCAGTGCATGTTACATGAGAGGGGGTGAGTCACATGCTTTTCCATACCCAGAAATTATGGGTATTTTCTTCATACCTGTTGGCTGAATATTGTGGCAGGGAAGGGGCAGGACATGTGAGTATGTGGTGCATGTAGAAGGAATAAGGTAAACCTGTTGCTTTGCCCTGCATTGGCAAAGAACAGGTTGGCTTTAAGTATTGACCAATCGTCAGGCTGGTTTTGTTGTGCCTCCTTTGATATATATTATACATCTCTGTTTTATGTTCTGTAGGGTAACAGAGAGTAAAAATCCTGAGTTCCCAGTGGGAGGATACTATGCTGGACAGGGTGGATGGACAACACACTTCATATCTGATGGCAAAGGACTGCGTGCATTGCCTTCAAGCTGGCCTGAATCTCTGCCTAAATCACTGGCAATTGGAGCTGTAGGCATGCCTGGGTGAGTTGTAAAGATATCTCCAAAGTACTTTTTTATTCATTATTTAATTTTTCTTCAGCATGAACATCACAACCACTGGACCTAACAGCAGATCATATTGATTGATTGACTTTTTGATTTTGAAGTAAAGGAGTGCAAAAAAATAGACTTTAATTTGTGAGAATCAATATTCATTGGGCAAAGTTTTCTAACCCTTCCAATAACTTTGTTCTCTTCCATTGGGAACCTTTAGAAGGCCACCACTTTACTTTGACCCTGATCCATCCAAAATTGCAAGATCAACAGACTGCCATCTAATGTCTATGAGCACCTCACCTACACATAAACATGCTTATTGAGTAGAGCCTTGTACATGCAGGCTTTTGTGTGTACTGCACATTTCTACAAAGAAAAACTTTTGCAAAGCTTTCAGCCAGCTTCAAGCAGTTTTATTAAAACACCCTTCTTATCCAGTTTGGGAAGTTTAAATATAGATCTTGAAGGAAGTGCTGGCCTTTATGGTTAAGCAAGCTGCTAAAATACTTCAGTGGGATTGCGCACTTGTTAAAAGCCTGCTAGCAGCTCTTTTTTGAAAGAATATTCAGCACTCCTTTTGGAATTTATGTTTGACATCCTCTTTCTGGAACTGAAATTCACCTAAAAAGCTTAATTAAAGTTCTTGAAACTTTGGAAATCTTTGCAAATATTTTATACAAATTTTCTATATACACTTGTCTTTAACATACTGAAACCTGTATGTACAAAGCCTGAAATATATATTATATTCTGTCTGTCTCTGAATTAAGCTTAACTGTTAGAGTTCTAATAATATTTTTTTTTCCAATAACATTTTTATTTTTATTGAAACTCAAAGTAGTCTCATATAACAATACAGTCAGAAAAAAGAAAATACGAGTGTCAATCACATGTTTGATCAGCATAGATAGTAGTAGATGATTTGCTTCGATGAATAACACTTTCAGGTAAAGGTATCATTGCAGGTAATAAGAAAACTCAAGTAACAACTATATATTTTGCAGGGAGAAAGAGATAGAACCGAAAGTACAGGGAATAGAAAAAAGAGCAGAGGAGAGAGGTTTGGTTACCTTCAAGCGGGATCCTCCTGGAGATGCCAAGGCGCCCAGATACGGTTGTGGACTTCCAGGCGGTCCTGTAGTCTAGCTGTCATTTTTTCCATCAGCTCTATATCCTTAATTCTAGCATATAGGGTTCCTCTAGTGACGGGGGGTCACGTCGCTTCCAATGTAAGGCCACTAAGCAACGTGCTGCAGTAAGGATGTTAAGCATGAGCTTCCTATGTATTTTAGAGAGAGTTTTTGGGGGAAGTCCCAGTAGAAAGAGTGTAGGTGACATATGGGTGTGTGGGCCGAGTAGTTTGTGCAGGAGCTGATTTGTCATCTGCCAGTAAGGTGCAATCGCGGGACATTGCCAATATATATATGTATGATTGTGCCTTTATCCTTTAGGCATCGCCAACATCTATCTGATGATGTAGGGTATATAGAGTGCAGAACATCGGGGGTCATGTACCAAAAGTACATCATTTTATAAGTATTTTCTTTTATATAGGGTGCAAAGGGAGCTCTTGGATGTCTGACACCATATGACCTGCCATTCCGCAATAGTCCATGTGACTCCCAGCGCTCTTTCCCACTTATGCATGTATGAATGTTTGCCCTGCTTCTGGAATGAGTATGTGTTTAGGATTTTATAGATGTCAGAGATTATGCCTCTCCTACTAGTTCCCTCTAGGATTATGCTCTCAAAAGGGGTAGGGAGTGAGAATTGTAGGGTGGATGTGATCGATTGGGCATAGTGCCGGATTTGTAGGTAGCTGTAGAATGTTTGGTGGGGCAACCCGAATTTGTCCTGAAGCTTAGCAAATGGCAATAGTGTCCTGGTGATGGGGTCAACTAGGTGGCCGAAATGAAATAAATTCCTCGCTGCCCACAGGGAGGACATCTGATGAGTCAATCCCGCCGGCAGTTCCGGGTTGTAAAGGAAGGTGGTTAGTACCGATTTGTCTGAGGTAAGATTATGTTGGCGAGAGAGCGAGCGCCATAATGACCTCAAATGGGATACAGTTCCTAATATGGGGGTAGCAGAAAACTCTGCCTTCGAGCTCCACAGAAAACTGTTTGGGTGTATAGGGGCCAGCGTCAGCTTTTCGATTTCCGTCCATTTGTTGTAGGAGTGTTGGGTGAACCAGGAGGCAATAGCGCGGAGCTGGGCCTCCTGGTAGTATCTAGTGAGGTTAGGGAATGCCAGACCCCCCTCTATGCGAGAGGTCAGGAGGACTGATTTGGGAATTCTATGACGTTTGTAATTCCAAATGTATTGTATCAGGTCTATTTGCAATTTCCTTAATTGGGCATAAGGGACTGGTATTGGAAGCGCTTGAAAGAGGTAAACAAGTTTGGGAAGGATAGTCATTTTAATTGAAGCTATACGCCCCAATAGGGAGATGTGATGCGTCTTCCATTGTTGAAGTAGTGAACGGATTTGTTGGAATAATGGGGGAAAGTTGGCTTGGTAGAGTGATGAAAAGTTTGAAGTTATGTGAACCCCCCAAGTATTTAATTGAGTGAGAATTCCATCTATATGGGAACGAGGCCGTGAGACCGCTAAGTTCTGCTGGAGGGATATGAATAGGGAGGGCATTTGACTTAGACTAATTAATTTTGTAGCCAGAGATTTCCCTGAACCTATTCAGTTCAGCTTGCAAGTTGGGTAAGGAAATTCTCGGCTGGGTCAATGTTAGGATGATGTCATCAGTGAACAATGAGATTTTGAATTCCCTATCTCGAATCATCACTCCCCTAATGTCCGCATGGTTTCGTATCGTCGCAGCTAGGGGCTCCACACATAACGCAAACAGTAGGGGGGAGAGTGGGCAGCCCTGTCGGGTCCCGTTGCTAATTGGAAACGGGGTGGAGAGAGCATAAGGGGTCTTAACCTGTGAGGTGGGATTGTGGTAGAGATGGCAGACAGCATTGAGGAAAGGGCCCTGAAAGCCCATATGATGCAGGGTGGCAAATAGAAAGGATCACCCAAGGCGATCAAAAGCCTTTTCTGCATCAAGGCTAAGCAATACTGCTGGAGTGGTTTCATGGTTCACAATGTCCACCAGATCTATGACCTTCCTCGTGTTGTCTCCAGCCTGTCGAAGCGGGATAAATCCTACTTGGTCCTTATGTATCAAGGATGGGAGGATTACGTTTAAACGCTTGGAAAGAAGTTTCGTGAAAATCTTCAGGTCAGTGTTTAACAATGCAATGGGCCTATAACTAGCATAGAGGGAGTGATCCTTGTCGGCTTTGGGGACTAGAGTACTGAATGATCTCTGCATATCTGAGGGAATCTTGGTATCTTTAAGAAAGGCGTTGTACAGCCTGCACAGGTAAGATACAAGTCTAGGCCTTGTAATATTCGTAGGGAAGACTGCCTGGGCATAGGTTTCAGGTGATATTTGTGTCCCTTTACTGGGGCCTCGGGTGGCGCTCGGGTCTCTAGAGCGGGGAGGCCTCTGAGCCTTGGGTGGAGAGTGCATCATGGCCAGGTGTTGTTGCAAGGCCTCAGCCCGTATCCCCGGAGCGTCTGGCCAGGACATGGAAACCGAGGCATAGGAGACTGGGCTCGGTGGCGAGGGGGACTCCGCTGATGCCCTTGGAGAGAGGGAATCCTCTCTCTGGAGGCCGGGGTCTGATAGTGTTCGCAGTAGGCGCGGATATGCCTCTGAGCATTGAGTGCCCGTTGGAGGGGGTTGCAAGGGAGGCAGCTGCTGGTGATGTGAGAACAGGGCCGCCTGCTGTATAGGGTCCGAAGTGTCACTCACCACGACTTGCTGGGCGGCAGTCACTGCTCTCCCCGGGATCATAGGGCACTGTTTGGTTATTGTCTGTTCGGCTGTGTCCCCTCGTGGTCCGCAGTGCAGGGCCGGAGATCGCAGCCGCGATCCATGGGGCGGGGAGGCCTCCGGCGCCATCTTGCTCCCCACCGCATGTGACATGTCGAGCGGGGAAAATAAGTCTTTCAGGCTGTTTGTGGAGCCCGGTGGCGGTTGGGAAGAGCCACGGGCTTTGGAGGATCGGCTGGTCCTGGATCTGCCCATTAAAGATGAGGTGTTTGCCCCGTAAATCCAATAAAAGGTAGCGGCTGTGAGAGAGCTAGAGAATCAAGTGTCCATGCTGGTCGGCTTCCGGTCACGCCCCCCCGTTCTAATAATATTAATAGTGATGATGATAATAATAATAACAGCAGTGTTAAAAAAAGGGCTTGTAAATGAATTATGAGAACGCTCATCAGCAAACTCGCATGTACAGTTAACTGTGACAGGACAGTCTTGCTGGCTGAGAGGAGAAGTGGGACTACAATTGTATCATCCTTACTTTCTCATGCAGATATGTCATGTTTATATTCAGAATGTGATTGTGTTTTCCTGCTGTTTTGTGAAATCCTGTTGAGGCTGTAACAGACATGTCTCCAGCAGCCATCTTTGGGAAGTCTCATGTTCTGATTGGGCAACAAGTTCTCTCGAGATTTTGCCTACCATTTTCTGTTAGTTGTCATATAAAAGAGAGCTCATGCACCATTTTGAATGTCTTGTGTGTGGAATTAGTGAGGGAAAGGTACATTGCTTGTGAGGGAAAGCAAGGCCTTACTCAGGGAGAGTGTTCCAGCCTGCAGGGACAGAACAGGGATCCTCAAGAGTCCTGCCTATCAGCACTGCCGCTGAGCTTGTGATAGAATATCATCTGAGACAGTGTATCTTCCTGGTAAATCACCTCTGCTGCATCTGTGTAACCTGCTTATGGACACCAACTTATGGTAAGTAATCAATATGAGCCTTGTATACCACAAATATGCCTGAAATGAGGAATAATAACTACAGTGTCTGTTTACTGAGCTGTATTCTGTATCTTTGGTGAATGGACTGTGACTCTATGCCTTATATGCGAAGAAGGGAACTGTTTACTCTACTTTTGTAACTATCATTTTCCACTGCTGCTTATCCGGCAATTAAAGTTACTTCATTTACAATACCACGCAGTGTGTTTCTCTCTATAATACAGCCACGCTAAGTCCCCCGCTTAAACACAGTCTTTTGAGAACTACGTTATGACTGACAGTACTTGTAGAGCTCTCATTCACAGATCGCTGTGAATGAATGACGTGGTCATGTGGGCAGAGCCCCACTCAGCCGGCCTTTTTTCAAAATGTGACAGCAGGTGCGGAAACAGAAGAGGGGGGATCGGGAGTGCTGGGGGGGAGCATGTTGGCGTAGTCGGTAGGATGTCAGAACCATCATCCACAGCGGCGGGAGTGGCTAGAGGGTTAATCATGGCGCCTTATGGAGCAGTTCTGGCACTGACCCCTAAATTTAATGGCACAAATAACTCCCTGGCAGACTGGGTGGAGAGATCGGACAGCTCAGCCCGCTTGTTCCAAATACCCGCTGAGCGCATTGCAGATTTGGCCAGTAATGCATTAGAAGGTGAAGCCTGCCGGGCTGTGATGGTTCTGCTAGAAAAAGACAGAGACAGCAGGACAGCTATTGTGGTTCTGGAGAGCTTGTATGGTCATAGTACCCCCATAGCTGAACTCCGGAGGAGATTATATACTCGGAGCCAGCATGACCAAGAGACTATGTCGCAATATGCTGTTGCCCTGCAGGAAATCTGGTGCCAGATGGAGAAACAAATGGCACCCACTGGAACAGCAGTGTCTAACCCTGATCAACTCATACAGGATCAGTTTCTCTTCAGTACGGTCCTCTTCATTAAAGAGAGCCCTAGGGGATAGAATAAGGGCTGATGACACAGTAAAGTTTGCCGTTATCCTGCAAGAGGCCTTTGAGAGAGAACAGGAGGAGATGGAACATGAACAGGCTATTGCCAGAAGCCAGGTTACCTCCGCTCATGGAGTCGTGTGGCCATTAGAGGTCAAGGAAGTGACTGCTCCATGCCCCTCAACAAACCCAGCTGTTGTGTTGTCCTCAATAGAAAAGAATGTAGAGGACCTAGCTGATTCTGTGACCTCCCTCAAACAGGAAATGCCAGCTACTCGGAGCGAGTACCCCAACCTAGTGCTACACGCAGCCCACTCCAGAGAAACCCAGATACAGATCGCAGATGCTGGCAGTGCGAACGGTTAGGCCACATTACAAGGAAATGTGCTGGAAAGGGAGCAAAGCTTGCCCAACAGCATCCTTTAAACTAGAGGTTCCCGTGGCAGAGGGGCAACTCATGGGAAGCATTTATTCACAGCCCCAACGAGATCCTATGATGATATCCACATGCCCAGTAGTAACTGTTTGGTGGACACTGGATCAGAGGTCACTAGCATGGCATCTCACTTCTACCATCACCATTTGGCAACACCCCAACACATGATCCTTCCAGGCTAAATCTGAAAGCTGCAAATAACCTATCTATTCCAGTGGTAGGGGTCATCTGGGTGTCCATAAAGGTCTATGGACAGACCCTCACCCAGGTTGGGGTGGTAGTGACCCGTGATGCTTCCTTTCTAGATATTCCAGTGGTGTTGGGCATTAACGCCCTGAAGGAACTGGACTTAACCCACCTTCTTCGAGGAGCTTCTACACAGGGGTCTAAACGGCCAGAAACCCAGCTACAGAATCTGATTAATGCTTGTCAGGCTGTTCAGACATCATGTCACAAATATACAGAAAAATTTGTGGTCATTCCCCTTCCCGAGCCCCATCAAGAGCTAGTGTGCCCCCTTCCTGTGGTGGCTAGAAGGCACGTAGAAGGAGCCACTGTGATGGTAGAACCACAACGCAATCTAGAAATAAAAGGTGAATGGTTAATAGCCAGGACTTTGTCTGTTGTCCAGCAGGGACAAGTATAGGTGCAACTTGATAACCTGGGGTCTGCCCCTGTCCATGTACCCACTAACTTGGCTATTGCAGATGTGTATACAGTACCTAAAAACTGCATCACTGATCCTTACCCTGGAGTGGAGGCTGCATGTGCTTCTTTGCAATCTACTCTGCCTCATTCCGAGGATTCCTATCTTTTGCAGTTACTAGCACAACTTGCACTTCCAGTTGAAAATATGACTCCTGAGTCCTGATCAATTACTCAAAATACAGCAGTTGGTTCACAAGCATATGATTACATTCTCTCAAGGCCCTGAGGACTATGGATGTACTACTGCTTTGAATCATCCAATCCACACTGATGACACTGCTCACATCCATGAAAGGTATCGTAATATACCCCCTGCCCTTTGTCAGGAAGTTAAAGACTTACTACAAGGAATGCTACATAGTTCTTGTCCAAAAGAAAGATGGAAATTTACGTTTTTGTGTGGATTATCGCAGACTGAGGCCAGGCTCAGTATTTTTCTACTCTAGACCTGGCCAGCTGATACTGGCAGGTCCCAGTAAAGGAAGACAACCGTGAAAAAACAGCCTTTATTAATCCTCTGGGACTGTACGAGTTCAATCGTATGCCTTTCGGCCTGACTAATGCCCCCAGCACTTTCCAAAGGCTAATGGAATGTTGCTGGGAGACTTGAATTTTGACTCCGTTCTGATTTACTTGGATTACATCATCATCTTTTCCAAAACATTTGAGGACCATTTGAAGCATTTGGACCAAGTCTTCTCTCATCTAGCTGAATATGGACTTGAGCTCAAACCTGAAAAATGTCATCTTATGAAGACCAAAATGCACTATTTTGGGCATGTGGTTGAGGCAAAAGGGGGTGTCCCCAGATCCAGATAAAATTCAGGCTGTGCATGCATGTACCACCCCAAAAAACGGTGACAGAGCTTCGCTGCTTCTTGGGGCTTGTGGGTTATTACCACAGATTCATTCTGAACTTTGCTAGCATTGCAGCCCCACTCACCCAGTTGCTGTGTGATCAACCTGCCCATAAAAAAGGAAAATCTTCCCCAAGTATTAATGAGAGTTGGGGGGGGCAGTACAAAGTGAAGCTTTTGAGAACCTCAAGGCAAAGTTCACTTCTGCACCTATACTGGCTTACTCTGACTACCATAAACCCTTTTGGGTGTACACCGATGGCAGTCTCCGAGGCTTAGGGGCTGTGCTTGCTCAGGAGCAAAATGAGACTGAACAAGTGATACCATACGCTAGTCCCAGCTTGCGATCTACAGAATGTAATCCAGCCAACTGGGCAATCACCAAAAAGTTTGCTGAGTATTTGGTAGGTGGGTAAGTGGACATCTATACTGACAACAACCCTCTTGCCTACCTAGAAACTGCTAAACTTGGGGCCTTGGAACAATGCTGGGTGGCCCGGCATTCCCGGTTCAACTATACTCTTCACTACAAGCCAGGGCACTACAATGGCAATGCTGATGCCCTCTCGAGGTTTCCTCAAGACCAGCCTCAGGAGGATATAGATCAACAGCTTGAAGAGTATGAGGTTATCCCCTCCAGGGTCCGCCTACGAGAGCAACAAGCGTCCTCAGCTCTGCAAAGTGACCAAATCCCACAAAGAGGGCCAGAAATTCATACTCCTCAAGAGTGGATTAAACTTCAGTGGACCCCAACATTAGTCAGCTCATGAAATATTGGGACAGGAATAGAAAACCAGACTACATGGAGTGAAAAAGGCTCTCATCAACCTTGTGCCAGCTTCTTAACCACTTCAGCCCCGGAAGAATTTCCCACTTTAGGACCAGAGCACTTTTTGCGATTCGGCGCTGTGTCGCTTTAACTGACAATTGCGTGGTCGTGCGACGTTGTACCCAAACAAAATTTGCGTCCTTTTTTTCCCACAAATAGAGCTTTCTTTTGGTGGTATTTGATCGCCTCTGCGTCATTTCTTATCGCCGCTATAAACAAAAGAAGAGTGACCATTTTGCAAAAAAACACAAATTTCTTACTTTTTGCTTAAATTCAAATCCAAAAAAAAATATAAAAAAACATTTTTTTTCACAGTTTTTGGCCGATTTATATAATTCCTCATATTTGCGATAAAATTGCAATCGGCGTTTATTGATTGGTTTGCGCAAAAGTGACCGCGTTTACGGATGGTGAGAATTCATTTCTGGGGTTTTTATTTTTTTTTTATTTTTTACTAGTAATGGCGGCGATCAGCGATTTTTAGCGGTAATGCGATATTGGGGCAGACATGTCGGAACATTTTTGACACTTTTTTGGGACCAATGACATTTATTCAGCGATCAGAAATTTAAATGTCCACTGATTACTGTATAAATGTCATTGGCAGTGAAGGTGTTAACCTGCAGGGGGAGAGCTAGGGGTTAATCGTGTTCCCTGGGTGTGTTCTTACTGTGGGGGGGGTTGGGCTAACATGGGCATGAGAGATCTAACTGATCCCAGTGACAGGGATCAGTAGATCTCTCATGCCCCACTGACAGAGCGGGGGTGTTTACATCGGCGGTTCCCCGTTCTTTCCCTGTAGCTGCTCATCGTGGCTCGCCGGCGGACATCGGGTCCGCCCGAGCCGCGGGCACACTCCCCAGGTGGTGGCCAAATGCGGATCGCCGCTTATTTACGGCGATTCGCGCAGGGCTCCCCGACTGCCGCCGTGAAAAGACGGCGCGCGGTGGGGAACCTGTTAAGCAGTGGAATAAGTTGGAAAGACATATGTACCGGAAGAAACGCAAACCAGGAGAACCACGGATTATCCACCAACTGCTCATCCCTCAGTCAGAGGCCTTAGAGGTCTGTCAGGTCTTTCACTGTACTGAAGGACACTTTTGTGCCGAACGGACAGAGGCTTTTGCTCTTAAGTACGTTTTTTGTCCTGGACTGACTAAGTGGGTGCTGAAGGTGTGTCAGGAGTGTCAGAGTTGTGCCACTTACAAGGGAAAAATGGAGAAAACCACCCCTCTGGTGGTGAGCACAGGAGAGACCTTTGAATTACTGACCATGGACTTTTTGACAGTGGCTGAGACATCTGGGTTCCACTATGCCTAGGTGTTTGTGGACCACTTTTCTAAGTTCGTCATTGTCGTACCAACCAAGGATCAGACTGCTATTACCATAGCTAAACTGTTTTGGAAACATGTGGTGCAACCCTATGGGTGCCCCAAGAGGATTTTATCTAACCAAGGCCCAAACTTTGAGTCTCAGGTGTTTTCTGAACTGTGTCGCCTTAGTGGCATTCGAAAATCTCATACCACCTCCTATCATCCCCAAGGGAATGGTGTCTGTGAGTGCTTTTATCGCACACTGTTGGGATTGATGAGCACCTTGGAGCAAGAGCAACGAGAAAGATGGCCACAGTATGTCGGTGATGTTGTCTGGGCTTATAATCAGACAGTGCATAGAGCAACTGGGTGTACTCTGCATTTTTTATGGCTGTTGCGGCCGTTTACCTGTGGACTTATTATTGTAAACGCCAGAGCCCATCACATCAAGGACCCCTAATGAGTGAGTCCAAGACCATTGGCATCGCCTAGCCCAAGCTAAACAAATGGTGCTTGAGAGGCATCAGGATCTGGCTGATGAAAGTACTGTCAATTCCTGCTGCTAAAACCAGGAGACAGGGTCTTGGTGTGCAACCCCAGACACATTAGAGGCAACAAGCAGGAGCCCAAGTGGGAGCCCTGTTCATATTGGGTTGAGAAGCAACCTTTTCCTGGACAGGCTGTGTATGTGTGTTCACTGCTGATTCACTGTCGGCTGAACCTGTTCCTGATTTTTCTCCAACTGCCAGATGGGACAACACCCCTGAAATCCTCAATAGTGATTCTGCAGAGTGGTACCTACAACCTCTGCCACCAGTAGAGGAGTTATCCTCAGCTGAAAGAGCTACAGATAATCAGGCTTCTTCCACTCCTGTTGAAGCTGAGCCTCTTGTGGTTAAAATGTTGCCTGTTGATCCTGATGCAGAGGATGGACTGTGCCCTGTGTCCCCAGAGGGAGATGTACAGTTGCAAGTCCCGAAGCCTCACTTAACCAGGCGCACTACCAGTCAAGTATTCTGATTATGTGACTTGAACTGTTATGACTGTTTTTCTGCTTGTTATGCTATTGCTCTGTTTAATTGCTTTTACCTAGGTGAATGCCAAGGACTGCATTCTTTAAGTGGGGGAAATGTAGGTAGCCTCCTCACATACAGTTTTTTTTCCAAGTATTTTATTGATTTTTCAGATTGCACAAATATAGTAACATTGAACAATGTTTCACATACATGTTATGGGTACATATGGGTAATTATGTTTTAAACAGCTCTCTGTCGTATGTGCTGATACATTTAATTTTGGTAAGACATGGGGTCACACATATTGGTGAAATGGGGAGTAGTGGATGTTTAAGCAATAACAGTAGGTGGAGAGATGAATATCCAATTGTGGTGGTAAGGACGGAGGGTTGTCCATTTTGTAGATGGTTGGCCATCTGTGGTGCCTCCAAAAAACCATACACCCCTAATGGGTTATAACTGTGTATGGGTGGGGGTGAAAAATATGTATATTTGGAGTTATTTCTGTCAGATGGCTCAGTAACAGCATATCCACTTTATCCCTCCTGCGACCACTGCATTTCTTGTGCCTTGCTTTGTCTCGGATATGTGGGGTTTCTGCCATCGAGAAGTGTAGGGATAGGGGGGTGATAAGGGTATAAGCTGGTGCATTTTGATCATTGGCCAGATCTAACTCTATCCTCTAGAGTAGTTTAAGTTATACACATATCCTAGGTGGCGGGAGGAGGTGGGTTCAATAAGTCTTGAAATTCACCTGTTGCCGTGAAGTGGTGCCAACATGCCCATAGTTTATTGAATTTGGTTGGAGTCTCCCTCGTCTGGTGGATCAGTTCCTCTATTTCTGCAATGGTACCTACTCATTTCAGCTATTCAGAGATGGTGGGGGGGGGGTTGGTGTTTTTCTTCCAGTGGATTGGTATACACATTTTAGCTGCGTTGATGGGGTGAAGGGTTAGGGAGCGTTTGTATGCAGATTGTGGGATAGAAGTGTGGTGTAGTAGAAATTGGGCTGGTGATAAGTCAAGGGTATATGTTGTAATATGGGTAATCAGGTGGTGGATTTCTTTCCAGAATGGTTGGATGACGTATATGTCAGAGATGAGGTGACACTGAGGTTCAGTCTTCAGTGCTTCAAAGGGTGTTCGGGCTCTGCACCAATTGGAGGGTGGTATTTTGGTGTTGAGGAGGAAATGTCTAATTTGTATGTACATGTAAAAGGATATATTGTGTGTTGGGAGGCATGAGCTAAGGTTTTGGAACGGTATCATTTGGTCTCTTTCAAAGAATTATTCAGCTCTAAGGGGGGTTACTGAACAGGGGTCGGATGATGAGTCGATTGCAAGTCCTGGTGGAAAGTCAGGGTTTCCGGTGACCAGTGTTAGGGATCCAGGTAGGCTGGTTATGTGTTCCCTTCTGATGGCTATATGAAGAGTCTGTAGTGCGGGGCCAATCAGTGGGTGTCCTTTGTCAGACTTTGGGATAAGGTGCGATCTTATCCATGGCAGTGAATGCAGTGGTATATGAGAGAATGTGTCCTCCAACCTGACCCAATCCTTTGTGTTGTTGTGCAGATGCCAGTCAACAATTCTAGGTAGATTACATGCCCAATGATATTTATACATGTCTGCCAGACCCAGTCCTCCTTTCAATTTTGGGGTTATTAGAGGATTCCAGCTTATTTGTGGCTGTTTAGTGGACCATAGAAACTGTGTGCACATACATTTATACGTTGTAAAGCATGAGGTTGGTAGTTTGATTGGGACAGCTTGGAGGATATAGAGGAAGCGGGGTAGAATGTTCATTTTTAAAACTGCTGCTCTCCCAAACCAGGAGAAGGGGCCTAATTTCCATTTTTGCAGGTCTCGTTGAGCTATTTCCAGTAGCAGGATGTAGTTTTTAGAATATAGTTCTGTAAGTTTTGTGGGGAGTTGGATACTAAGGTATTTGATGCTGTGGGCATCCCATCCAAACGGGAAGTTTGTTTTACATTGTGAGGGAGATGTTGCACAGTCCGACAAGGACTAGCCCCCCCATTTACACTTGAGCATAGTGTGTAGAGAAAATTTTGAAGCTTTTCTTATCACTATTTTCTAGGAGTGATGTGCTGTACAGCAACCTCTTTTGGAGAGTATAGACTGTTTTTGACTTTAATTATGGGAGCGCCTGAGAAACATACCTCAGACTTGTCTTTTTTGAATGCTCGCATTAAAGCTTTTAGTACTAAAATTGCTTGATTTTGCCTGAAAAAAAGCTCATGCACTCAGATGTGAAAAGGTATAATTTAGAACACTGGGATTCTTGATGCTGAGCATTGTCACACATAGGGAAATGTCTTTTGCATTTTTCTGCTAGTATAATGTAGCTTGTATCTTTTTAGTAATGTCTTTATCCTGGTCTCTGGATGGCACTGGATCACATTGTGTTAAGTTAGTGTCATGGCAAACGTGTATTTCAAAGGATCACATATTTTAGTTATTATTTCAGTATTCACTTTAAAGTGGTTGTAAACCCCATTCATGAAATCTGACCTATGCACATATTTCTGTAGTGTTAACTTATCTCTTTTCCAAAGCTCTAAGTGTTGTGCCTTTCTGCTGCTTCATTCCTCTGTTATCAGCATGATAACTTCTGACAACTTCTCCTACATAGGAGATAAAAGCAGCTGAAACGTTGTGTCAGGGAGAGAACTTAGAGATAGATAAGCAAAGAGCTGGTCTATTCAGACTGCATGCAGCTCTCCAAGTTTCTTAGTTCCTCTGCCTATTCGGAGTGGGGGGGGGGGGGGGGTGCCTTTCCTCCAATCAAGTTACACACAGTGTATGCCCAGACTCCCATCCCACCCCACTGCACGGTTTAGGAGATATACAGTGTACTGCTGTTGCCGTCATTCGGCACATGGGCAGTGAAGAAACAGCCTCCGTGCTGTTCCTTCACTGTGATCGTGCCGTGACTGCCGGCACCCTTGACGTCATGGGACTCCGTCCAGTCACAGAGCTAGAGTTGCGGCCCCAGAAGTAAGAAGGGCTGAAGATGGACGCTGCCAGCACAGGGGACATCGCTGGTCATTGCAGGCTTCGTTTGCAGGTAAGTGACATATAATGGGCTACTATGCGATGCATGATGTCCATTATGCTTCTACTTTGCAGGGGAATATTGAGGAAGTAAACCCCATCAGGGTTTACTTCCTCTTTAACATGTTTGGTATCCATTTATTTGACATAGCCTTGTCAAAAGTGCATTATATTAGGTTTATGTGCACCAAAATTAATTTCTATTTTTTTTACTGAAAATTAAGGTTTGATAAACTGTTGTGTAAATGTTGTGTGATGCAGGAATTTTCAGCTGCCATATTTATATTCTACAGGAAGTCTGCTTTCAAAAAATATATAATGTTTTAGGTGTTTTAGGCTTCTTGCACATCTAAAATGCACAATTTAACACGTGTACAAAATATTAGAAAAAGTATATGGCAGCAAAAGGGTTAAAAAAAGACTTTTAAAAACAAACCTATATTATAGTGTACTGTGTTTTCACGCATTGTTCAAATGTACCCCCCAAACTTCCTCTCCTTGTTCATGCAGTGAGAAAATTCTTGCAGGCACTCCCCCAGATCTACATCTTCCAAGAGCCCTTCTAATTGACTACCATGGTTAATAGGCTTTATACAATGAAATAAAATCCACAACAATAACTGTGCATTAATGTGTGATTTTTTTTACTCAAACAGTCTGACAGCATACTTTGGCTTGTTGGAAGTCTGCAGTCCCAAGAAAGGAGACATGGTTCTTGTTAACAGTGCTGCTGGTGCTGTAGGTTCTGTAGTGGGACAGATTGCAAAGATTAAAGTAAGTTACCTTTTTAATTTGTGGTGCCTTTGTAATTTTTTTTTACTTTCCTCAAAAAAGCTCAAATGACTTTTGTACATTCTTTACTTTCAGACAAGATTTTTACAGGAAACATTTTACCAGAAAGTTAAAAATGATAACATATCTTAGTACACTACATGGCCACAATATATGGTAAAATTGCCATTAAGATCTCATATTTGTACACGGCAAAGCCACAAGATAAGCGAGTTAGCCCATTTACATTCAGGGAAAATTTGCATATGATTCCCTTGGACGGGAACTATCTGTATCACTTTATATAAGTATGATTTCCTTTTGGTGTTTTAGTTATATAAGTGTCACCCTTGTGACTTTGCTTCATCTCCTAAAGTTAAAGACTCATTTATTTGGAGATGTATTTGTAGGGCACTGGATTCAGGTGCTCATACAGAAGAGTACCAGGTTAAGGTCAGAGGGTTCAAAGGAAAAAAAAAGGAAATACTTACATATAGGGGGTACCAGGGATAGAGATAGGAGGGTCAGCGAGTGGGTAGGGATGCACTGGGCAGGTTTTAAGGGGTTGCATAGGTAGAGGTGGATTAACAACTGTAAGCCATGTACAAGTGAGGCTCAGCCTTTATATTCAGGGAACATGTGAACTCAGTCCACATCCTCTGGATGTGTAAAATAGGCCATTAGGTCTTCCACGAGTAAGATCTTGTTTATTTTAGATATCCATAGACTGAGAGTGTGGTGGGGAGGGGGGGTCTGTCTCTAGACTAGAGGGTGGGAATGTACATCCTGGCTGGAGGGGCTCTAGCCTGAAGAAATGGATGTGGTCTAAACTAAATAGTGGGCATGGCTTAAAGGGGCTTGGCTTTGGGGGTGTGACTCACTTCTGAGATGAACGAGGGATAGAGGAAGGAAGAAAGAAAGAGATAGGGAGGGAAGGAAAGAGAAGAGAAGGAAGGAAAGAAGTCAGGATGGAGGGACAGGCCCTGATCCTACACTGCAATAGCAATATGTATATTCCAGAAAGTTTAACAGTCTGCAGATAAAGATATTCCGATCACCTGGTGTTGGCGCTTCAATCATCCTGACACCATGGTTGTTATGGTGTCAGGATGATTGAAGTGCATTATTTTCATAATTACATTGTAATATAAAATGAAATAGTTTAACTCATCATAATGCAGAATCAGTGGGAGCCCCGAGTGTGTCACTTGCCACCATTGCCTGCTACCAGATGCAATCAGGTGTCCCCAGTGGAGTCCCTCCATGCATCACAGGTGTCCCCCAGTGGAGTCCCTCCTTCCATCACAGGTGTCCCCAGCAGGGTGCCTCCTTATATCACAGGTGTCCCCAGCGGAGTTCCTCCTTACATCACAGGTGCCCCCAGCGGAGTTCCTCCTTACATCACAGGTGTCCCCAGCGGAGTCCCTCCTTACATCACAGGTGCCCCCAGCGGAGTCCCTTCTTACATCACAGGTGCCCCCAGCGGAGTCCCTCCTTACATCACAGGTGTCCCTAGCGGAGTTCCTCCTTATATCATAGGTGTCCCCAGCGGAGTTCCTCCTTACATCACAGGTGCCCCCCAGTGGAGTGTCCCTCCTTACATCACAGGTGCCCCCCAGTGGAGTGTCCCTACTTCTATCACAGGTGCCTCCCAGTGGAGTATCCCTCCTAGACAGTATGCAGCCAGTACAGAGCACATCCCCCCCCCGCCATGAGAGTTGGCGGATCTGACAGCCCCCCCTCAGGACCGGTGTTGTGCCTAAACAGGTTTCCCCTACAAAACCTGTTTCTCCGGGCTCTCGACTGAGATCGGAACTCCGCCCTGCAGCCCTCTTCAATCCAGCTCCTCCTAATCTCCACCCCTCCAGCTTCAGCTCCTCCCAGTCCTCCTCGCAACTTTCTTCTCTCTTCTACCGCCCCCGCGCGTGTTCCCGGATTTCAAAGGGGAAACCACAACAGACCTCAAGCACCAGTGGATCCTACCACTCCCGCCTGCGGCTCTGTCAAGTCGCCGGACGGGCAACTTGACACCGCCATTGGGGGCCCCTCGGGAGGAGGCTCGGGGCTGAGGGCGTGACATTCGGGGCTGAAGCCCTGATAGCTACCCCTTAGCGATGCCCCTGATTTACGGTATATGCATCTCAAGAGGTGAGAGAAATAAAGAAGAAATGCAGATTGCACAGTACCAATGTTTATTTATGAAATATGTGCAAAGCACATCCTTCTATAGTTTGTATTTGCTCAATGAAGAGCAATAAGTGTAATTTCTGTTTGCTGCTTCGTTTCTCTGCTCTCAGCATGAGCCACCTCTGACACGTTTTCCTGACACCAAGAGAATAAAGGTGATACATGTAAACATGAAATTATATATTTTGTCTCATCAGGGCTGTAAAGTAGTCGGATCTGCTGGCTCAGATGAAAAAGTTGTGTATTTAAAGGACATTGGCTTTGATGAAGCTTTCAACTATAAGACTGTGAGCTCACTTGAGGAAGCATTGAAGACAGCATCTCCAGAGGGATACGACTGTTACTTTGAGAATGTAAGTCTGATCAAGCTTTGTTGATTAGTAAGAAAAACTATTTTTTTTTTTTTATCAGTTTTTTTTTCGTTAAAGAACAATTACGGGTATGGTATGTTTTTACACCTTGGACCAATGTAACAATGTATGTGATACACCTACACAATGCCCCTGGAACCTGTAAATCCCTGAAGTAGACACCTCTGCTACTCCAGTGATCTCCACTTGCTTCCAGGTCTCGTGCCAGCCTGATGTATTAGGAATATAGGAAGTTGGCTGCTCAGCCCAAGTGCCATTCAGTGATTGATTTGCATCTCCTGAATAAATGCAAAGCATTCTTTGATTGGACAAGGTTGAGAGTGTGACGTCACCGCCTCCACAATCACAGAAAAAATCCCTTGTTCATAGTCCTTAGTTCATCTCGGGAGTAAGAAAGAGAGGGTGGCTACGTTCTTATATACAGTGGGAGCATGGAGAACACACGTAGCCACCCTCTAAAAGTAAGTTGGATCACAGCATCAAAAAAAACAAAGGAATTTGTAGATATGTAGGAGAGTTTAGTGTCACTTTAGGATTGGTAAGCTGCAATACATTACATTAATGCTTTTGGGTAGATACTCTTTACGTGGGTGAGTAGCTGACACCATGAAGTGAGAGCTCTCTTTCTTCATTATAACAAAAATCTTTTTATGCACTGATGCTGCATTACAATATCCACAGAATCTTACAGGACTTTTAAAGGAAACCCAGAGTGAGAAATATTAAAATTTCCATTGATGTCCTCCTTTTGAAAATGCTACAGTTGTGCTCATAAGCTTACATACCCTGGCAGAATTTATGATTTCTTGGCCATTTTTCAGAGAATATGAATGATAACACAAAAACATTTCTTTCACTCATGGTTAGTGTTTGGCTGAAGCCAACCATTTATTATAAATCAACTGTGTTTACTCTTTTTAAATCATAATGACAACAGAAACTATCCAAAAGCCCTGATCAAAAGTTAACATACCCTGGTGATTTTGGCCTGATAACATGCACACACGTTGACACAAAGGGGTTTGAATGAATATTAAAGGTAACCATCCTCACCTGTGATCTATTTGCTTGTAATTAGTGTGTGTGTTTAAAAGGTAAATGCATTTATGGACTCCTGACAAACCCTTGCATCTTTCATCCAGTGCTGAACTGATGTTTCTGGATTCTGAGTCATGGGGAAAGCAAAATAATTATCAAATGATCTGCGGGAAAAGGTAGTTGAATTGTATAAAACAGGAAAGGGATATAAAAAGATATAAAAGGAATTGAGAATGCAAATCAGCAGTGTTCAAACTCTAATCAAGAAGTGGAAAATGAGGGGTTTTGTTGAAACCAAATCAAGTTGTAGACCAACTAAAATTTCAGCCACAACTGCCAGGAAAATAAAAACAATATATCATAAAATTACTGACTGATATATTTTAATAATGGAAAAACTTTATATACCTCACACTGCAGAGCCGTGGAATACCTACTTACCCACAAGCGCTAATGATCTCTGTGATGGGGATCACAGAGGTCTGGTAAGTAGGCATTTCTAATTAAACCAAAATAAAGCTGCGCTTGTGAAGGGACATAGAGCAAAAAAACGTGTATAAGTAAACAGTGTCCGTAACTGGAACAAATCAATGAAAACAAGTGAAAGTGATCAAACTAAGTCCAATCTTGGAAACAACGCAAAGTCCATTAATTAAATCCTCCACAAAAGTGAATCTGCATGCATCACACGAGTCCAACAGTGAACAAGACCTCCACCACGATTAATTGTGCCCTTACCGGAACTCTTGGACCTCTTATGACAGGAGGTCAAACACACATGTGTGGATTAGGCCTCCACAGGGCCACCTTGATCTCTGGTTCACGGGACGCCCAGTTCAATCGATTGGTTCCTCTCCTGTCCTGGGTGGGGAGTATAGGGAACCACTTCCACAGATAGGTGGTCAATGAAGTAGGCAAACGCAAATCCACGCACTTCCACTCCAGGGGAGTCATGATAACCAAGAGAGAAATGGGCCAAATAGTGTGATACCGTTGATAAAATCAATTTATTACAAAATATAAGAAATAAACTCACATGTATCCGGATATACAAGAGCCAGTATGGTATAAAAACAGCAAGCGGTGGTAGTGAGACAGCTCCCTGCCCGATCGATTTCGTCACTACAGGACGTCTTCCGGGGCACGGAGGCTGTCTCCTCTCACCGCTATATATATATGATCAACCATATTCAATTCCGCCAATCACATCTTCAGGTCAAACCTTGCGTGTGAAGGCCAGGCGTACGATGTGCCGCCCTGGTGCGGGGATACCTAACCGCGGTTATTGTGAGGCATAGGAAACACGAATATCCGAAGGACCCTGTCCCGATCGTACAGTCGAATCGGCCAACGGCACTAACCGAACTAATTATCCAACCCTCCCTGAATAGGGGGGTTGCCTTCTACACTAACCGCCTTAACTTATACCAACTAGTATATATATATCGCCACTCTCCTCTGTCGGAGGCACGGGGCCTTCTGCAGGACATCACTGCTTTAGCTAGCCCGTCCCTCGACAGAGTGATGGTGGCGAACGACAAAAATATGGTATGACCGAGAACATATAGGCCTATGTACACTCAAATAA
>BLSH010284828.1:117421-134573 GCA_018402905.1 Glandirana rugosa
AAGACGTCCTGTAGTGACAAAATCGATCGGGCGGAGAGCTGTCTCACTACCACCGCTTGCTGTTTTTATACCATACTGGCTCTTGTATATCCGGATACATGTGAGTTTATTTCTTATATTTTGTAATAAATTGATTTTATCAACGGTATCACACTATTTGGCCCATTTCTCTCTTGGTTATCGTGACTCCCCTGGAGTGGAAGTGTGTGGATTTGCGTTTGCCTACTTCATTGACCACCTATCTGTGGAAGTGGTTCCCTATACTCCCCACCCAGGACAGGAGAGGAACCAATCGATTGAACTGGGCGTCCCGTGAACCAGAGATCAAGGTGGCCCTGTGGAGGCCTAATCCACACATGTGTGTTTGACCTCCTGTCATAAGAGGTCCAAGAGTTCCGGTAAGGGCACAATTAATCGTGGTGGAGGTCTTGTTCAACGTTGGACTCGTGTGATGCATGCAGATTCACTTTTGTGGAGGATTTAATTAATGGACTTTGCGTTGTTTCCAAGATTGGACTTAGTTTGATCACTTTCACTTGTTTTCATTGATTTGTTCCAATTACGGACACTGTTTACTTATACACGTTTTTTTGCTCTATGTCCCTTCACAAGCCCAGCTTTATTTTGGTTTAATTTGTATTTGAGGTGTAGAGATCACACTTTATTGTTGCAGCTGTGTACACAGGGATTTAGTACTCATCAGGGTTAGCGCAGCCTTCTTTATTTTTTTAAGTAGGCATTTCTGTCATTTTCACTGGTGGAGGATTGCACAGTCATTGATTTCACCTGAGACCCGGATTGATGTAGTTCTAGCAATATACTGAAGATTGCGAAGTCACCCATATTTGCATTTGACACTCATCTTATGTCATTTGAACTTTATTCATTGCATCAACCTCTGCTAATTTGCACATTGAGTTGGATTTATTAATGATTTGCAGTTTTTGCTAATTTGCACATTGAGTCGGATTCACACTGGATATTTTTATTAGTGATTTACAGTTTTGCTATTTGCACATTGAGTCAGGAATCACATTGGATATTCTGATGATATGCACGTTATGTTTGTAGTTATTCTGACCCCTAGGGGCCAATCCTGTTGATCACTTTATATTTTTGAATAATATAAGCACTTTAGTTGATTTTCAGGAGCATTGATATTAACTGTTGATTTAGATTGACCTTTGATCATCACAAATGCAACATATGCACTTTTATAATATCTTTATGCAAAGTGTTTTTATCCTGCCCTAGTGGCCAGGTTGAAGAGCACGGTTAATACACACATCATTACATACCTTTTGGGCAGACCCATTTACCCCAGCAGCTCTACTGAATTAAGCATTTTGCGCTGGCAAAGGGAATATTTCCCTTATTTATTCATTAGCGTATATTTATTGGTTTGCGCAAAAGTTATAGCGTCTACAAACTAGGGTACATTTTCTGGAATTTTCACAGCTTTTATTTTATGACTGCCTATCTCATTTCCTAAGGTGCTATAATGGAAGGGCAGTACAACCCCCCCCCCCCCCAATGACCCCATTTTGGAAAGTAGACACCCCAAGGAATTAGCTGAGAGGCATGTTAAGCTGCTTCTGAATATGGGGATACCACATATGTGAGACTTTTTGGTGGTCTAGCCGCGTACAGGACCCCGAAAAACCAAGTACCGCCTTCAGGCTTTCTAAGGGCGTAAAATGTTGATTTTACTACTCACTACCTATCACAGTTTCGGAGGCCATGGAATGCCCAGATAGCACCCCCCCCCCCCCCCCCATGACCCCATTTTGGAAAGTAGACACTCCAAGCTATGTGCTGAGAGGCATGTTGAGTATTTTGCAAATCTCACTTTTTTGTCACAAAGTTTTGAAATTTGAAAGGAATAAAAATACATTTTCCGTTTATTTCTTTATTTTCCAAAACAAATCAGAGCTGCAAAATACTCACGATGCCTCTTAGTAAATACCTTGGGGTGCCTACTTTCCACAATGGGGTAATTTGGGGGGCTTTTATGCTACCTTGACATTTCAGGGCCTCCGAAACCGTGATAGGTAGTGAGGAGTAAAATCACAATTTTTTGCCCTTAGAAAGCCTGAAGACAGTGATTAGATTTTGGGGTTCTGTACGCGGCTAGGCTTCCAAAAAGTCTCATACATGGGGTATCCCCGTACTCAGGAGAAGCAGCAGAATGTATTTTGGGGTGTAATTCCACATATACCTATGGCATGTTTGAGCAATATATAATTTAGTGACAACTTTGTGTAAAAAATAGAAAAAAATTGTAATTTCCCCAAAACTTGTGGCAAAATATAAAATATTCCATGGACTCAACATGCCTCTCAGCAAATAGCCTGGGGTGTCTACTTTCCAAAATGGGGTCATTTGGGGGGGGGGGGCACTCAGGAGAAGCAGCAGAATGTATTTTGGGGTGTAATTCCACATATACTCATGACATGTGTGAGCAATATATAATTTCAATGACAACTTTGTGTAATTTTTTTTGTCATTTTTCAATCACTTGTGACAAAAAAATAAAATATTCCATGAACTCAACATGCCTCTCAGCAAATAGCTTGTGTGTCTACTTTCAAAAATGGGGTAATTTGTGGGGGTTTTGAACTGTCCTGGCATTTTATGCCCAACATCACCCACTCTTCTAACCACTTGAACCACCAAGTCTTTCTGACACTTTTTGTTTACATGAAAAAATACCTTTTTTTTGTTAGAAAATCACTTTGAACCCCCAAATATTATATATTTTTTTTAAGCAGAGGCCCTACAAATTAAAATGGCGGGTGTTGCAATTTTTTTTTTCACAAAGTATTTGCGCAGCGATTTTTCAAACCCAATTTTTTTGGGGGAAAAAAACACTTTTTGGAACTTTAATGCACAAAAACACACTATATTGGCCAAATGTTTGGTGAAACATAAAAGATGATCTCATGCCGAGTGCATAGACACCAAACATGACATGCTTTAAAAATGACACACACCCGCAAAGCGGTGACAAACTATATACATTTTTAAAAGCCTTTAAAAGCCTTTACAGGTTACCACTTTAGATTTACAGATGAGGTCTACTGCTAGAATTACTGCCCATGATCTCACGTTCACGGTAATGCCTAACATGCATGGTGAAATTGCTGTTTACATATGACATGAGACTGACGCTTGCATTCACATTTGCGCACGTGCATGAAGGGACAGGGGTGCATTTTTTTATTTTTTTTTATTTTTACATTTTCCCTTTCATCTTCTTATTTTTATTTTTATCACAGGGATTTTAAATATCCCCTGTGATAAAAATATGTAGTGTTGCATATTGTTTTTTTTTCAAATTTGGGGTCTACTAGACTCAGTATCTTTCCTCAGCCCTTAAAGCATCTGACCACACCAATATCGTTGTGATAAGATGCTTTCCCTATTCCCCGATGGCGCTGTTTATATCCGACGAAACCGAAGTCTAGAAATGCTCGTAGCCTCCGATTTCTTAGGCCATAAAGATGATTGGAGCTATTCTAGTCTTCGATCAGCTCTATGGTCAGCTGGCAGAACCACCGGCTGCATTCTCGCGTTCTCTGGTGGGACAGGAGAGCCTGAGAAGACAGCAACATACTAGTATGTCGCTGGTCCTTGTTAGGCATATGTTGTAATGTTCTTTTTTTTTTCATGTAGCTAGTGGGTTAAATTAAAAAAAATAATGCCCACCATTAGAAAACCGCACTTCATCCACCCACTTCTAATGGTGGGCATAGCCCCTTTTTAAAAATATAATCTGCCCCAATTTCCAGCCACTGCCCCATGCTCCGGTATATATGCCCTTTTTTTAACTGTGTGGTGAAATCACCTCCTAAAGCACCGGAGTCACTGCTTTATGTATGATGGGAGCAAACGCTGTTGCTGTCACCATAAATAAATCAGTGCTGTAGCTGAATGGCGTACCTGAAAAGCAATAAACAATTAATAAAACACAGTAACATAAAAAAAAATTACATACCTGCTAAGAAAAAATTTTTATAAAACACATTAACAATAAAACATTACAGGTAAGCAGAAACATATAATAAAAAATGACATACCTGCAAAGAAAACATTATAAAAAACAGTAACAAAACATTACAGATATGCATAAAAAATATTAACAATAAAGAGACAGAACAATAGAGAGAGATTAGAGAGAAAACAAGAGAGAGAGAGAAAAAAAAAAGAAGCGTACAACTGTTTTTGGCTATTTTATTTTATATATTTTATGCTTTTAACATTTTTTTCTGTTGTTTAAAAAAAAATATTTTTTTTTTTGGTACACTTTTTTTTGTAACTAAACTTTAATGGTTCCAGGTTTGGGTCTCCCAAAATGCACTGGCATCTTTGGAGACCCTATCACTGTGTCGTGCTGTACCCTACGCTAATACTCCACTAGTGTGTGGTAGCGTTGGAAACATTCACCAATGCAGAGACCAGACTGGTCAGTACAGGAGGGACAATAGGTGCGGGTGTCACGCCTGTATCCGCATCATCTGCAGACACGACATCTCTTTTGGGGTGTTCTTTGGCCTGAGGTACCACGGAGGACTTCAGGGAAGGGCCTCTCATGCAGCTGGCTCAATGCATTTGGATTGGGAACATGGGGTGTAGCACCAAATGGATACAGAAGGGCTCTGACGATCTCTTCCCGGAATTTAAGGAAGGATCCAGTCTGTCCTGACGCTTTGTATAGCACATAAGCATTCAACAAAGCTAATTGGAATAGGTATACAGACACTTTTTTGTACCAGCATCTGGTCTTACGGGCAAATAAGTACAGTGCCAACAACTGGTTGTTAAGGTCCACCCCCCATATTTAGGTTATAATTATGGACACATAGGGGTTTCTCCAAAACACCAGTCGCCGAAGGAATTTGGACTGCTGTGTCTGCGTGAAGGGAGGTCCGAATGAAAACATTCTGATTGTCCCTCCACTTCACCGCAAGCAAATTATTACACTTCAAGCAGGCTCTCTCCCCCTGTCTAAGATGGGAATCTACAAGCCGTTGGGGTAAGCCCGGTTGATTAGATTGCACGGTGCCACATGCACCAATTTGATGATCAAACAATTTACTAAAAAGTGGCACGCTCATGTTATAATTGTCCACGTACAAGTGGTACCCCTTTCTGAATAAGGGTGGCACCAAGTCCCACACAATCTTGCCAGTGCTCCCTATGTAGTCTGGGCATCCTTTCAGCTCTACATGGATTTCTTGTCCCTTGTAAACTTGAATTCCGGGTTAGCCAGTGAACGGGGGAAGTACAGGCGCTGAATCAGTGGCGGGTTGCCAATCAGGGTTAGCGAATTCAGCAGGAAGGGCACTATGGGCTCTGCGTGCCTGCCTTTGTCCTTGTGGCTGTGGGAGACTACTTGTGCTAGCCACACCAGCTTGAACTGCACTTATGGGACTCACCACGTCACCAAGTGTTACTGCAGTGCTGGTTGTACGACCAGGATGTACTAGGCCGCTGGTGCTTGCCAGTTCACCAGCAGGAGTAGTGGCGCTAGTACTGGCTCTATGCTCCATATGAGAGCCCTGCAGTTCTTGCACCTCAGCGACAGCAGAACGGGATCTGGTACGCCTGACCTTAGCAGGGACCACTCTGCCATCAGAGCTATCTGACAGAGTGCCGCTGCTGTCTACAGGATCGTATGCTGAGCCTGAATCTGACAGTGGAGCTTCCCTATCACTCTCGTCTGTTATGCGCAGCAACGCGTAGGCCTCTTCACTAGTGTACATGCGATTGGACACTTTGGGTTCTAAATTTATACGTACACTAATGTGACTTACAGGCAAAAAAAGCACACCTGGTTGTCAGAGCCTGTTTCAAACGCTACCAAAATCAAAAGTCAGATTTTGCAGGGAGCGGGCATGATCTCTGCGAATGCTGCAGATATGTGTAATGTGTTTTGTAAGTGTCAGCGATCTATTGATCCTGCACTTGGATGGGCTGTGCTGGGCGGAGGGGCTAAAAGCAGGTGCTAGCAGGTATCTGGGCTGATCCCGCTAGCGCCGTGTTTTTTTATAACACTACAGTACTGGGGACGCTAATATATCTGATCAGATACTGCAGCAGTATCTAACACCTGTCTAATGTGTGTGTGTGCGTGTCAGAGTACCTGACTAACTGACCCTGCCTGGTGCTTATGCTGACCTTAATGCACGCTAAAACCTAAATGGTGTCACCGCCGGGCAATCAGGGGTTACACCTTTATTAGGTATATATATATATATATATATATATATATATATACATACATACAGTGGGTGCCCTGATGAAAAAAAAAACTATCTATTTAACAAGCATCATCCGTGACACTTATTATAGTGATCACAGGTGACAGGGGGCAATAAAGGGGTTAAAAACTTTATTGGGGGGGTACCTTGGCCTACTACTAACCTACACTAACAATGATTTAGTGTCACAAGTGTCACAATTACAGCGATCCATAAAAATCAGATCACTGCACTAAGTGACACAGTGACAGGGGGTGGAAGCAATGAAGGGGTTAACTGGGGGGGGGGGCGATTAGGGGAGATCAAAGGGTTAAAAGCGTGCCTAACGTGTACTGGTGTCAGTGTAGTGTTGTGCAACTCATGGTTAGAAGCCCTCTCTACCTCGCCGGAACCGAAAAGGGCTTCGGGGAGGGAGATGAGCTCATTTCCTCTGCCTCTGTTTACATTACAGAGGCAAAGCTGCAATATCGCAGGACCGATCAGCAGGCCCAGGCCAAATATCATTGACTTGGCCCTGTAGACTGATCGGTCCTCTATCGAATCCGATCACAGTGCCCGCGCCCTCTATGCTGGATTTAGAGTGCGGCTTAAGAGAACACGGCTAAATATTGTCAAAGCCTACTCGCAATGCACACTGCTCACATATGCTGCAGCCATTTTTATACACAGTCCCCACATTTTCAGGGGCTCAAATGTAATTGGACAAGTGAATATAATCACAAATAAAATGTTCATTTTTAATATTTTGTTGAGAATCTTATACTGACAATGACTGCCTGAAGTCTGGAGCCCATGGACATTACCGAAGACTGGGTTTCCTCCTTTCTGATGCTTTGCCAGGTTCGAACTGCAGCTGTCTTCAGTTGTTCTTTGTGGCTCTTTCTGCCTTTAGTTTTTCCTTCAGCAAGTGATATGCTCAATTGGGTTGAGATCAGGTGATTGACTTGGCCATTGCAGAATATTCCACTTATTTTCCTTCAATAGCTCCTGGGTTGCTTTTGCAGTGTGTTTTGGATCATTGTCCATCTGTACTGTGAGACGCCGTCCAATCAACTTTGCTGGATTTGGCTGAATCTGGGCTGACAGTATATCATTAACACTGTAGAATTCATCCGGCTGCTTCTTTCTTCTGTCACATCATCAATAAACACCAATGACCCAGTGCCACTGAAAGCCATGCATGCCCATGCCATCACACTGCAAGCTCCACCATGTGACCACAGATGACGTTGTGTGCTTTGGATCGTGAGCTGTTCCAAGCCTTCTGCACACTTTTTTCTTTGCGCATTCTGGTACAGATTAATCTCAGTTTCATCCATCCAAAGAATGCTTTTTCAGAACTGGTCTGGCTTTTTTAGATGTTTTTTGGCAAAGTCTAATCTGGCCTTTCTGTTCTTCAGGCTTAGGAATGGTTTTCACCTTGTGGTGAACCCTCTGTATTTGCTCTTATAAAGTCTTCTCTTGATTGTAGACTTTGACGACGATACACCCACCTCCTGGAGAGTGCCCTTCACTTGTCTGGATGTTGTGAATACGTTTTTCTTTACCATAGAGAGGATCATGCGATCATTGACCACTGTTATCTTTCATAGACGTCCAGGTCTTTTTATATTGCTGAGCTCACTAGTGCATTCTTCTTTCCTCAGAATGTACCAAACTGTTGATTTGGCCACTCCTAATGTTGCTGCTATCTCTCTGTTGGATTTGTTTTGTTTTTGAAGCCTTACAATGCCCTGTTTCACTTGTGTGGCTCCTATGAACGCATGATGTAGGTTCACAGCAATAGATTCCAAATGCAAATAGCACACTTAGAATCAACTCCAGACCTTTTATCTGCTTAATTGATGAAGAAATAAGGAAAGAGTAGCCCAAACCTGGTCATGAAACAACTTTTGATTCAATGTCCAATTACTTTTGGCTCCTTGAAAAAAGGGGGGTGGCTATTCTTAAGAGCTGTAATTCCTAAACCCTTCCTCCGATTTGGATGTTCATAACCTCAAATAAAACCTGAGAGTGCACACTTTCAGCCTATATCATATTTTATATATATATATTATATAACTATAGCTTGAATATGTTTTAGTATATACCTGAAACAATCTAAAATTATGCCTGTGTCCAAATATATATGGACCTAACTGTATACTAATCCTTAAGCTAAACTCAAGTATTACGGTTTCGGGGCTCCACTTTTCCTAATTAGTCGGGGTACTAGACATGGTTGCCCCTTATTCCGAGTCTTGTCTGTACTGTCCTTAGAACCATTAGTCAAACATGACAGGACAAATCTCAACATTAAAGGGGTTCGGATAGCTGATACTATTCATAAACTTCTTTGTTTGCTGATGATGTGCGTTTAACAGAGATTTCCCTCGTACTTCTCTGAATCTCTGTAAAACCGTCAGTGATTTCACAAAATATTCCGGTTTTCAGGTGAACCAGATGAAGTCCTTAGCTGACTTAATGTTACTGACTGCTCATACATGATACCCTTTAAAACAAACCTAATTTTTGCATGGACTACTTCCCCTAAATATTTAGAGATCAAGTTGACCCCTACCTATGAATCACTATATCAGTATGCATTTCTTAGTCCCCCAGTCTCTATCCTTGGATATAGGTCACATATCGTCCAAAGTAAGGTATTACAGTTTGTATGAGGTACATCTAGACCTAGGGTTAACAAGAACCTCCACTTCTGCTCCAAAATTTCTTGGGGGATTAGCACCCTTTGGCAATTTTACACACCACTCGTGAATTCCCCCTGTGGATGACATTGACTGGACTTGTTATAGTGCCACCCATTTCCAATACCCATATTACTATGGTTGTCAATACCTCCCACAGACATGGTTTCACTAATGTTTATTTAAAGCGGAGTTATACCCTAAAATGAAACTTCTACTGATCGGATTCCTTCCCCCTCCAGTACCAGGTTTGGCACCTTTCAGGGGGGAGGGGAGAGCGGATACCTGTCAAAATTTGCTCCCACTTCCAGGAAAAGATCGCCGCACAATTGTGGCGATCTACGCAATGTCCGCCTGCCCCCTGCTGCCTTTTGGGAGACACACTGGTCCCAGAAGACAGCAGGGACCATTGGGAAAGCGTAGTGCGACTCATGCATGCGCAGTAGGAAACAGACTGTGAAGGCACGAGGCCTCACTTCCTGTTTCCCTTAGTTAGAATGTTGCCGCCTGCACCCGGAGTCGAGGGATGGATCGGCTTTGGGTGCCGACATCATAGGCTCCCTGGACAGGTAAGTGTCCTTATATTAAAAGTCAGCAGCTACAGTATTTGTAGCTGCTCACTTTTTCCTTTTTTTTTTTCACCCAGGCGGAACTCCATTTTAAAGATATGCTACACAGAGAGTGTGGATTGCTATGAAGATTGAGATGAATTATCATTCAATAGAAACATGGTATAATGCCAGATTTGAGGATAATGGTGATGCTGTTGCAGGGAAGTTTTTATAAGAATCCCAAAAGTTGCTGAAAAGATTTAATCCCAGAAAGGGTCAGCATTAAAGTGGAGTTCCACCCACGTGAAAAAAAAATTAAAAGTCAGCAGCTACAATTGTCGGCACCCAAAGCCGATCCGTACCTCGGCTCCGGGTGTAGGCGCCTACATTTTAACTAAGGGAAACAGGAAGTGAAGCCTTGCGGCATTCTGTCTTCTGGGACCTGTTTGTCTCCCAGAAGGCAGCGGGGGCTGGTGACAATTGTGTGTAGCGATCTTTCCCCGGAAGTGGGAGTGAATACCTGGTTTTGACAGGTATTCGCTCCCCCCTGAAAGGTGCCAAATGTGGTACCAGAGGGGAGGGAGGAATACGATCAAGTTCCATTTTAGGGTGGAACTCCGCTTTAACATATTCTATTATGACTCCTGATACTATCGGGCCCATGGAATATCAAACGAAATGGGAGACCAATGTGGAAACTGGATTAATCCATAACACTGGATGACTAGACAAAGATATATTGGCTGCAACCTGCAGAAGCTCCAGAAACATTAGCATTTGAAAACACCTTTTAAAGTACTTTTCCAGTGGTAAAATACTCCGATACACCTCATTAAATATATAATCCGATGTCCACCCACGTTTCAGGGGCTGTATAGAAGCCAGCACGATCAACACACTTGGTAGAACCTAAACCTCTGCCCCTCCACATGCACATGAATAGATTATGGATACAAGTTTACAATCTGATTTGATCTGTCCTTCACACAAAGTTGCGGAAACTCCTGCTGGAAGCACTTTTTAATACATTTTTCTTGGGGCTTTCCCACATGGAGAAAATACTTTTTTCATTTTTGAATAATACCCATGTTCATTTTCTACAGGTTTGACAACCCTGAATTGCCATCTTCAGGCCTACTGGCTGTCAACTATGTTTCTTTTCATTTAAAAATATGACTTCCCCATGGGTTTCCTTGATCTTCCCTTCCCCACCTACCCCCTCCCCTTTTTTTCCCTTCTTTCTCTTCCTTTCCAATCACACCCCTTTCTTTCCTCTCTAGTGTGTCACCCTTTCCCATTATCTGTGTCCTGTTCTCCTTGTTGCCTTTAGGCTGTACAGGCCTGTTTCACCAAAATGTGCTTCCCTACTTTGTTTGAATTTTAACATGTTCTATACCTGCACCTCGATTCTGTATTGCTCCTATACGATGACCTTTGCCCCTGCTCTCTTCACGATCATAATCATAGACCCAGACTCCTGGTTGGGACTTGGGATGCATTGTCAATATGAATCTCCTATCTCCTTTGTCTCTATGCTATTTTTCCTATATTGCTTACTGAGCGTATTAACGTACAGCTGCAATTGGATGGTGGAGATTTTTTGTCTAATTTCAATTTTGTACTTTTTACTTGCATCAGTAAGCCCAATACAGTTATTGTGCCATAAAAAAAACAACAGTGGTTAAAACCCTCTCTGCTCTATTCAAAATTAAAAATCAGATGTAGACTGAAGTCAAACATCAAGACAATACTGTAATTGCAGACACTGCCAGGAAAGGTTGAGAGACAGTGTATTATTTTGTAGTTTCAAAAGTGTTGGTCATGAATTGTTTGATTATATCTAGTAATACCGTGTCTGGTCACATCTGATGTGAAGGGGGGCTTCTGATGAATGTAATTTCATCAAGGTGGTTGTCTGCATCATCCCAGGCACAAGTTTTCCATTGATAAGTAAAATTTACATTTTTTTTATATTTTGGATTGGCATGCCTCGAGATTTTGTACACCTGCCATACCATAACTGCAAAAAGGTTGAGAAACGCTGCTGATGAATAACCTTTCCTGTATTTATTTCCTGCAGAATTAGAATGTAGCCGTAAAGGCTGATCATTATTTCTTCTACTATAGGTCGGAGGAAAGTTTGCAGGTGCTGCCTTGCAACAAATGAAAGATTTTGGAAGAGTTGCTGTATGTGGTGCCATCTCCATGTACAATGATGCAGTGATTAATTCAGGTAGATGAATGTTTAATATCTACAAAGTAATTTTAATTTTCCACTGTAGGGACTGAAGGTTGGAAAATTTTGATTGTTTGTTATCTAAACAAATTCAACTTGTGAATATGATTTTAGCAAGGAAGAAAATTGTTGTTGTAATGCACATGTACCAAGAAAAGTTTCACCCCGAATAGAAATTTTGTTAGCAAGAACATCCTTTCGTGGAAAGAAAATCACCTTTGTCAGATTAGAAAATGGTATACGATTCTAGTGCATGATAAATTACTGTACATAATCGAGATGGAATGGCATGGTATTGTACAATATTTTAGAGCGGTTGCACACAAAATTTGTCGAATATTGATGAAAATTCCATATGAGCATTCTAACAAAATTCTAACCATGCAAAGCCAGTTTAAGACAGTGATAGCATTTTTAGAGTAGATGGCAGGGTCTGTTTTAAAACATGATTTTGTTATCTGTTTTTTTCTTTTATGGGCATTCGGTGTGTCCTCAGACTTACTTTTGGTGCTGCTTGCTTTGCATTCCTTATTTTCTGATTTACAGACAAAGAAATGTAACTAAACCTAAAAAAGGAGTCTTTTTATAAATGTCTTCACACAACTTTTAACTAGGATTCAAACATTTTTTCTAATACAACACCCAAAGTGGGCAGGAACACATATAACTTCAAAGCGTGCAGAACTATGACAGAGTTCTTGTTACTAGAATCTCCAAGAGCTTGTAGAGGCTAGTGTTTGTCACAGCCCACTATGTGCCATGTACAACTGAAATTTCCTTTTTGTGGAGGCTGATCCTATGATGAGTTTATAGAAATAATGGCGATTATCAGCAGGAAATGTTGAAAACCCACTTTTAACCAGTTTCCGCTTGGCCTATAGTACAATGACAGCTAAGCGGGACCACCCTAGTTCTGGGTGGACATCATATGATGTCCTCCCCAGAATGTGCCTCACGTAACCTGTCACCCACTGTGTCCTGATCAGTGTACCGTCCCACTGTGGTACCATGTGATCACTGTGACCAATCACAGCAAATCACATGACAATACACAATGGGTGGCTTCCATTCATGCCATTCTTTGTGTACTATTGTGTTGATCTCTGTGATTGGTCACAGTGATCACATGGTACAGACAGGGCCAATCACAGTCTATCTTTACCATGTGATGAACTGTGGCCAATCAAGCTAATCACCATAATAAACACTGAATGAATCAATGAATGAATCAATCCAGTAAAAACGGTTGTTTATTACAGTGGTATTCACTGTTAAAAGCAATCACCTCCCTAGAGTAGTACAGTGTTACTAAGGTAAACCTGTGTTGCTCTGATCACAGCATGAAAAAAAATCTTAAGAAAAGAAAAAAAATGTAAAATTTGAAAAAAAAAAATACTTTTATTTTTTTACATACTGTGACCAGTCAGTGTCCTTGATTGTCACCACATCAGTTATATGACAACGCTGTATTGTATAGTATGAAAAAAAATAATTTCTACACTTTCAATTACAGCTTCAAAAAACTTTCCATGCCCCTTACTAAATACCTTGGACTGTCTACTTTCCAAAAAGGGGTCTTTTGGGGGATTTTTGTACTGTGCTGGCATTTTCGGGCCTGTCAGTACATTAGGATTGATCGATTTTCAGAGATATATATATATATATAAATATACACATTATCTCACAAAAGTGAGTACACTCCTCACATTTTTGTAAATATTTTATTATATATTTTCATGTGACAACACTGAAGAGATTACACTTTGCTACAATGTAAAGTAGTGAGTGTACAGCCACAAAAGTGAGTACACCCCTAAGTGAAAATGTCCAAATTGGGCCCAAAGTGTCAATAGTTTGTGTGGCCACCATTATTTTCCAGCACTGCCTTAACCCTCTTGGGCATGGAGTTCACCAGAGCTTCACAGGCTGCTACTGGAGTCCTCTTCCACTCCTCCATGATGACATCACGGAGCTGGTGGATGTTAGAGACCTTGCGCTCCTCCACCTTCTGTTTGAGGATGCCCCACAGATGCTCAATAGGGTTTAGATCTGGAGACATGCTTGGTCAGTCCATCACCTTTACCCTCAGCTTCTTTAGCAAGGCAGTGGTCATCTTAGAGGTGTGTTTGGGGTCGTTATCATGTTGCAATACTGCCCTGTGGCCAAGTCTCTGAAGGGAGGGGATCATGCTCTGCTTCAGTATGTCACAGTACATGTTGGCATTCATGATTCCCTCAATGAACTGTAGCTCCCCAGTGCCGGCAGCACTCATGCAGCCCCAGACCATGACACTCCCACCACCATGCTTGACTGTAGGCAAGACACACTAGTCTTTGTACTCCTCACCTGGTTGCCGCCACACATGCTTGACACCATCTGAACTAAATATGTTTATCTTGGTCTCATCAGACCACAGGACATGGTTTCAGTAATGTCCTTAGTCTGCTTGTCTTCAGCAATCTGCGGGCTTTCTTGTGCATCATCTTTAGAAAAGGCTTCCTTCTGGGATGACAGCCATGCAGACTAATTTGATGCAGTGTGCGGCGTATGGTCTGAGCACTGACTGGCTGACCCCCACCCCTTCAACCTCTGCAGCAATGCTCACAGCACTCATACTTCTATTTCCCAAAGACAACCACTGGATATAATGCTGAGCATGTGCACTCCACTTCTTTGGCGAGGCCTGTTCTGAGTGGAACCTGTCCTGTTAAACCGATGTATGGTCTTGGCCACCGTGCTGCAGCTCAGTTTTAGGGTCTTGGCATCTAAGCCATCTAGGGGCTAGGCCATCTCTATCATCAACAATTCTTTTTTTCAGATCCATAGAGAGTTCTTTACCATGAGGTGCTATCTTGAACTTCCAGTGACCAGTATGAGAGAGTGAGAGCAATAACACCTAATTTAACACACCTGCTCCCCATTCACACCTGAGACCTTGTAATACTAACAAGTCACATGACACTGGGGAGAGAAAATAGCTAATTGGGTCCAATTTGGACATTTTCACTTAGGGGTGTACTCACTTTTGTTGCCAGCGGTTTAGACATTAATGGCTGTGTGTTGAGTTGTTTTGAGGGGACAGCAAATTTACACTGCTATACAAGCTGTACACTCACTACTTTACATTGTAGCAAAGTGTAATTTCTTCAGTGTTGTCACATGAAGATATAATAAAATATTTACAAAAATGTGAGGGGTGTACTCACTTTTGCAAGATACTGTACATACATACATTTCCTATAGACCAAATAATATATACTGATTTGGGTTATTTTCACCAAAGAAATGTAGCAGAAATTGAATTTTTTATACATACTTACCTGTAAAATCCATTTCTTTCGAAGGACATCACAGGACACAGAGCAGGCCATATATTCATATACATACTGGGTTATGAGCCACCTATAGGTGAATGGACACTGGTAATCAAATAAAAACAAACAGGAAGTTCCCCCTCCTATATATGCCTGGGATGTGAACTGCAGAGAGTCTTGCAAACTTGCCACTGCTGTGGTCTTGTCTGCCTGTACCCTTACCAGGTAGCCCTGCAACCTGGATGCCCAATACCTCAGAGCTAGCCAAATAGCTTGTAGCTCTAGGAGGTTAATAGGCAATCTCTACTCCACCAAGGACCATCTCCCCTGGACCGTGGAATCCCCCATGACCATTCCTCAGCCTAAAAGACTGGCATCTGTGGTCACAATCTTCCAAGACACTGGAAGAAAAGATCTGCCCTGAGACAGATTCTGGTTTACTAACCACCAGGCGAGAATCCATCGAGCCCTGGGAGATAAGGATATGCAGGAATCCGAAGTCTGCAATTGTCTGTTCCACTCTGCCAGGATGTTGCGCTGAAGTGCCCTGGAGTGACACTGTGCATAGGGAACTGCCTCGAAAGAGGCTACCAATTTCCCTAGCAGCCTCACACAGAGGTGAACTGAAGAGAGTCTCATCACCCTCACCTTACCAGAGCCTTGAGGTCGCTGATCCTCTCAGAGGTGAAAGTATTTTTGCTTGGACTGTATCTAGCTATAGACCTAGATATTCCAGAGACTGAACTGGGTCTAGTAAGGAATCCCCTACATACATGACCCAACCCCTGCTTTTCAGGATTGTTAGGGTCACATTCTGCTCGAGTCTGCACCGAGACTGATCTCTGAGCAAGAGGTTGTCCGGGCATCCCATTATTAGGACCCCTTGTGATCCTAGAAGGCCCAGCACTGGAGCCAGAATCTTTATGAAGATTCAGGGAGCTATTGCGATCCTGAATGGCAGAGCCAGAACTGGTAGCGTCTTTCTTCTATCACAAAAAGCAAAATGAGGTTGCAAAATTGGCACAGGCAAATATGCATCCTTGATGTCTATTGATGCCAAAAAATCTCCTTCCTGGAGCGTGGCAATCATTGAACGGATTGACTCAATGCGGAACGGCCATACCACAAGAAATTGGTTTAGGAACTTGAGATCTAGAATAGGCCTTACCTCCTTATTTTGCTTCTGGACCATGATAGGTTTGAGTAGTAAGCCCAGGCATGTGTTTATGCAAAACGTGCCTATGTAAGTAAGCAGGCATCTGTTTATGCACAACATGCATTCATAGGCATCCGGTGTCTCTGCATCATGTGTGATATTACGCGCCCATGCAGACACAAGTCTCACTGCGACACAGGCCCATGCCACCCACGTCTCCATGCAACTCATCTCCATTCGACCCGCTTCTCTTTGCGACCCGCGTCTCCATGCGACCCGGGCCCACGAGCCACAAGTTTCTTTGCGACACAAGTCTCTATGCGACACGCACCTATGCGGCAAAAGTCTCTATGCGACACAAGTCTTTATGCGACACAAGTTTATGCAACACGTGTCTGTATGCGACCAGAGTCTATGCGACATGTGTTGCTTTGCAACCCTGTGTTTTAGCCCACATGTGTTTTAACAACCATGTTTAACAAACATATTTTAACAAATGTGTTTTAACCACTTGCCGACCGCCGATCGGCATCTGACGGCGACAAAGTGGTTCGTTATCGCAAAACGCCGTCATATGACGGCGGCCGCGATAACGAGCAATGCGCGCGCGTTTAGTAACCGGACCGCGACACCTCACTAGAAGGGACTTCGGTTACGGCGACGTCATGTGCGCGGGTCCCCCGCGCGCGCGCGCGTAACGAGCAATAGCGCCGGCGGCAGTATACTGCCGCAAAACGCTATTGCTTGGTGAAACAGCGGCAGTCTACGGCTAGCCGCCAGCCGTTCACCAATTTTGTGTAAACAATTTTATACAAACAATTTGTACCAACAATTTTGTGTACACCCGATTTTGTGTCCCAACGTTTCGTTGTGTACAGCGTATCTGAGACCAGCGTATGTCTGTGCACAACGTATTTGAACACAGCGTATTTCTGAACACAGCGT
>BLSH010284828.1:141631-162488 GCA_018402905.1 Glandirana rugosa
TTCCCCCCCCCCCCCCGCTTTCAAAACGCTTTGCTCCATAGGATATACTAGAAGGTACAAAATCTGTCTGGGTGCACCCAGTCAGCATATATCACCCTCTCAAGGAGGGTGTAAAGCAAATCCCTGCGCACCTTGTGGTATTTTAATGACCCAAGGAAGGAATACACATCCACAGGACTCTCCGCTGGAGGTAACCTGAATGCTGCACATACCTTGTGTGTAAGTACCTGGAATAGTAGCCTCTGAGATTGAGAGGCAAGTGTCCTTGGGGATTCTTCTGGCTCAGGACTCTCTGAAGCAGAAGTGTCTGCAAAAGAATCGGCCAGATCCCCTGTAGCTACCTCCTTTCCCTCATCAACCAATTCTTGCTCCAGAATCGGAGGGTTAGGGGAAGGAGACCTGTCCAGCTTCTTATGCTGTGCGGTAGAATCAATCATACCAGCAATCCTGGTTTCTAAGCTCAGTAAGGCTGCTGACAGGTCATCTTTAGTAACAAACTGTGAGGAAACAGATGAGGGGTCAGCTACCATACCAGACAGCCGCAACGGCTCAGATAGCCCGGTCGCTTCTGGTCTCTCAGGGAAAGCAATGGCAGCAGTGGTCCGACTAGCCTGAGCAGGAGATGTGTTAAAACATCTGTGTCTCTAGCCTCATTACAGGCAGCTTCACTCTCCCCCTGTGCTTCTTGGAAGCCATGGCTGCTAGTGCATGCGCTGCTTTGCCCACGTTCCCCGAACCCAGCTTCCTGCCCAGCCTGACTCAGCTCCCATCCCTAGAGTCACGTGTCACCAGGAGGATCTTTAGGCTGCTCTCCAGCCCTGTTCTGACTGCTTCAGGCAACTTTCCTGCAACCGTCCATTCACTTACATGAGTGAAAAGGCAGATTAGTACTGGTGCAGGCTCCCTCTGGTGGCAGCTTCACAGGAACTGCAGGCAAGACCAAGAATGACTGTGTCTTTCTAGCCGAGCCCTCTGGCGGTGAGAAAAAAGAAGTGAAGGCAAAAGGAGGGAAATTTTAAACAAACTTTTTCCTATGTTTGCAGGAAGCCTGCTGGGTTCAGTAACATTATCCCCATTGGGGATTACTCACCATTCCCGCCACAGGGCCTGGAGGAGACTGAGGGCCCAACCTTCACCCATCATGGCAGGCTTTGTCCAAAGGACCTGCAACGACCAGGTACTAGGGTTGCCACATCATCCCTTTAATCCAGGACACATATTAATCACACAGGTTCTGTGGCTGATTAAGGCAGTCTGCATTAAATTAGCCTCAGAACCTGTGCAATTCATATGTGTCCTCGATTAAAGGGATGATGTGGCAACCCTACCAGGTACCCATTCTGAGGGTCCACTCCCTTGGACCCGTATAGCACCCTGCAGGCGTACCTTGGTTCTGTGTTCCAGGTTTACCTACACGCAGGATCCAGCGCCATATATGGTCGCTAACAGGCAAAACCTTGCAGTTTCTTCTGTCTTCTTAGCGAGGCTCGGGTACCATTTATCTTAGCTTAATGCCATTTGAAATGCATTCGGTATGAAGGCTGCCCCTGGTGTTAAAAATGACCTGTGTGGGAACCAGCATAGAAGTTCCAGAGAGCTGTAGAAGTGACCATTCACCTTCAAGACACTGGCGAAAAAACTGAAGTGCTCCCAGTGTGGGAGGGGTTATATAGGAGGGGGAACTTCCTATTTGTGTTTTTTTTTTATTACCAGTGACCATTCGCCTATAGGTGGGGCATAACCCAGTATGTATATGAATGTATAGCCTGCTCTGTGTCCCATGATGTCCAAGAAAGAAATACATTTTGACCTACATTTATGAAGATCGATTATTTATTTGCAATATTTTAAAACCAAAACAAAGAAAAACGTGGGATTTTTTTTTCAAATTTTATTTTGTTTATTTAGCAAAAAATAAAAACCCAAATGGTGATTAAATACCACAAAAAGAAAGCTCTATTTGTGTAAAAAAATGATAAAAATTTCATATGGATACAGTGTTACATGACTGAGCAGGAAGGGGGTGAAAGTGCCCAGTATTGAAGTGGTTAAATCACATATAAATACAATCAATAACAGATCATATAACAGGTAATCTAAATTTCAGAAGTCATTTTCTATCTGTTTAATTCTGCAGTTTTCATTAAAACAATACTGGTGATCCTGCCATGAAGGTCATATTGCAGGCATTTCCTGTTAGGTGACAGAGCCTGTTTTGAATTTGCATTGGCACCCTGTACATACATTCCTGATGAAGACCATAGGTGGCTATGCAGACACTTATTGTACAGGCAAGCTATGTTATTGTCACCATCAGGTAGTCCACCCAGAGCCAAGATATGGAGCAGATGCTGGAGTGAGTGCAAGTAAACAGGAACTGGGCATGACTCAAAGAGGCTGCTAAAGGAGGCTGCTGGAAATCAGCTGCATGGAAATACAGAAAAGGATAAGGAAAAGGACAGTTGTTTATGGTACACTGTACTTTAGCAAAATAAATGTGAGGGTTTACATCTGCTTTAACCAGTTGAGGACCTAGGACGGAGGCCCTTAAAAACTTCAACAAAGTACTTTCCTGACAGACTCCATGGCAGCCTACATATGGGTTTTCCCCGCCTCCTCTCCAATGCTATAGGACCCCATTCCCATAAATGTGAGCTCACCGCCAGAGACTGGGTTCCTATTTTGTCCTCCTCTTGGACCCCGGATACACTTATGTTCTCTCCACGGTGAATTCGAAGTTCGGATGACCCGGTCTTGGGGATGATAGCCCCGAGCTGGCTAGGATTGGGCATTATGAATGGCAGTGCATTATGGCCCAGGGTCCAGCCATGGGTGGGTGAGCGGCTTCAGGCATGTTGACCCAGTGGAGGAGGGTAGCCTGCATATGCCAAGGATGAATGTCCAGAACTGGCAAGGTCAGAAGAGCACCATGGCAGAGCAGCACTATCTCCATGGCAGCTGTGTTTGTTTCTACATGTTTGTTTGTCCTTTCCGTTTCTCCCCTGGCACTTGCCTGGCCCCTCATGGCAGCTGGAATGCTCCAGGACGCCGCAGTAATTCTGACCGCGCATGCATGCGCGAATCCTCGGGTGGAACCGAGGCTTGGTTTGAGCATGCGCAGTCCAGCGGTGACCCAGCGGATGGGCTTCATGGCGCTGGAGGCGCGGCTGTGACATCACCGGGCGGGGATTTTAAAAAGCTGACAGCCTGCTGCCCCTTTGGGAATGTCTACGGGCGGTGTGTGTCAGCTTCCCTGTGCCCTGAGGGTCCGTCCTGAAGGTAATCCATCCTCACCAGTCGGGGAAAGAGAGACTGAAGGCAAATGGAGTCACTAGTGAAGCTTGTGGTGCAACAGTCCATGAGAGAGTGGGGAACATCCCGCATGCAGAGCCAGCCCACCACCATGTCAGGCTCTTTGGTTGACGAGGCCCAGGAGGATCCAGGCCCGTCTCAACCATATGACGCTTCCCTCAGATCATCAGACTGTAAGGTAGAAGGAGACGTGTTTCTTGTGGATTTAGACTTTACCCTAGTCTCCCCATTGATCAAAGCAATTAAGGAGGCCCTGAAATGGGAAGAAACGACTTCACACCAGTCAAGCAAAGAAAGTTCTTTAGACACCTGGGGAAGGATCGCTCTAGCTTTCCACTCCTTGCAGAATTGAAAGATATCATTGTGGAAGAATGGGGCAAGGTGGACATGAAGACCTCCCTGTTGGGCAAGACTTCGAGACTCTACCCCTTTAAAGCAGAGGATGTGAAGCATCTCAAAACTTCCCCTCTAGTAGACACAGCGTTGATGCGTCTTGCAAAACATGTTACTCTCCCTTTAGAAAATGCCATTTCCTTCAAGGCGGTAGAGAGAGAAAGATCGACCTTAAAAGAATTTATGGGTTGGCTGGAAGAATGGTATGCAAACGAGCTCTGGCTCTGGTGGCCATGTCCAAGGCTATGGAAGCTTGGACAGAGAACTTTGATACAGTTCTTAGAAGTGTCCCAGAAAAGGTGACCAGGGGCTCAGCCGTGCAGGAGCTGAAACTGGCGTCTGTCTTCCTGGGTGAGGCATCCATTGACGTCATCCACCTGTTGGCCCGGATGATGCTTTCTTGGGTCACGGCTACCCGGGCCTTATGGCTGCATCCTTGGCTCCCTGATCCAGCATCGAAACAGGCTTGGTGCAGGATCCCCTTTGAGGGGCCCTCACTATTCGGCAACAAACTGGATATCGCCATCGCCCGGGCCACAGGCGGGAAGTTGGGATTCTTGCCCCAGGACAGGTGCCTGTTCAGCCAGAAGAAGCTCCAGTCTGGAACACAGTACAGAACGGTCAAGGGATGCATGCTCCTATAGGCCAGGTTGGGACTTCATAAGAAACTGGAGGAGGAGACAGACACCCTTCTAGAAGTCTGCCAAGAACTCGTGTCTGGCGGACACGAGCTTTCCAAGTCCGTTTGAGATTGGGCCCGCTCAGACATGTCAGGTGGGGGTGCATCTGCTCCTCTTTCGGCATGTCTGGGCAGCCTCAATCTTGGACTACTGGACCATTAAGACGGTCTCTTCTGGTCACACATGGTCCTTCACAAGTATGCCCCCCCAGGGTTCATCCCTACACTGTTGCCTCGGTCGGAAGAATGAAGGCAAGTGCTGCTATCCTATGCGGGCTCGCTGGTGGCTGAAGGTGCCGTGGTGCCCATTCCAAAGGACGAGGAGTTCAAAGGCGTATACTCTTCTCTGTTCCTAGTTCTAAAAAAGAATGGCTCGTGGTGCCCGGTAATAGATCTTACATACTTAAACAAGTTCATAAAGTAAGAATGGTTCAAAATGGAAACCCTGTCTACAATTTAGCAAGCCGTTCAGCCGGGAGACTGGCTGGTCTCCATAGACTTAAAAGATGCCTATTTCCATGTGCCCGTGACAGAAGAGTTCCGCAAATACCTCCGGTTTGCGGTCGGACAACAAAACCTACAGTTCACCTGCCTCCCTTACGGGCTCTCAACCTCACCTCAAGTCTTCTCAAAAATTCTTCTGGCAGTGGTGGCACTCATCAGAACGAGGGGAATATGCTTATACAATTATCTCAATGACCTTCTGTTGCTATCACATGACAGGAAGCAGTTGCTGGTCCACAGAGCTCAAGTCATCTCTACACTGCTCGAGTTCGGTCGGTTAATAATCGTGGAAAAAAGCCACCTGGAACCAGAACAGCGCCTAGAGTACTTAGGAGCCCAGTTTGACACAATCAAGAATACTATTTCTCTGCCATTGGAAAAGATCCTGGTAGTTTGGGACAGAGTGAGCTTGGCCCTAACTTCTCCACGCCAGAAGGCTTCAAAATGCCCCAGAATCATCTGAACTTTGGTCTCTGCGGCCCCTATGGTTAAACAGGCTCTTTGGAGGCTATGCCCCTTCCAGATGGGGTTTCTCCAGCAGTGGGACCCAGACAACAGCAACCATTTATGTAACCTCAGACATGGGGAACAGACTCCTACTCACATGCCTCTCCATCACCCCCGTCTCGTGGGTCATGGTCACAACCGATGCCAGCAGTGTAGGATGGGGGGCCCACTGCAAGTCAGAACTGGCTCAGGGATTCTCATCTTCACAACCTGGGATCGAATGTCTTGGAGCTACGGGCAGCCTTCTTCGCCCTCCGGGCCTTCAGTCACCTGCTAAAAGGAAGGTCAGTACAGGCGGTCCCCAGGTTACAAACAAGATAGGGACCGTGGGTTTGTTCTTAAGTTGAATTTGTATGTAAGATGGAACAGGTAAATTTTTTAAGTGTAGCTTCAGCCAAAAAAACTATTTTTAAGCTTTTTGGATGACATAGGGAAGGGGTAACACCCCTGTAATGTTTGCTTTGCTGTCTATGTTTCTGTTCAGAAGATTTCACCTCACTTCCTGTCCCAATGATAATTGGATTTTGAAAATTTTGAGTTGTTGTGAAAACAAACCTTGGTGATAAAGCATCAGTGGAGACACCTTTTTCCCATAATAACTCTTACAGGAATGAAATTCCTTCCTAGGGGGAGATTTCCTCTCACTTTCTGTTGTCTCCCTCCGTTTGTAAGTAGGAGTCGTTTGTAAGTTGGATGTTTGTAACTAGGGGACCGCCTGTACTGCTAAGAATGGACAACACCACAGCAGTCTCCTATGTGAAGCGATAGGGGGGGACCCGGAGTCTTACCCTACAACAAGAAGTCGAGCCAATCATGACATGGGCCCAGGAGAATCTGGTCAATATCTCGGCAGTTTATGTCCCCGGAGCCCAGAACGTCCAGGCGGATTTCCTGTCTCGTGCCCAACTGGACAACGAGTGGTCACTCCACACGGAGATGTTTAGGTGGATTCTGTCCTTGGGAGTCAGTCCCAAAGTCGACCTGTTCGCATCCCCCTGCAATTTCAAGCTCGAGAAGTATTACTCTTAGGGCCGCTGCAGCCAGGCCTTCAGGGTGGATGTTCTAACGCATCAGTGGAGCTTCGGCAGCGCATATGCCTTTCCTCCATTCCCAGTCATTCTCAAATTCCTGCAGAGACTCCGAGCAGAGGTCGCCGAAATAGTGGTAGTGGCTCCTTATTGGCCGAACAGGCCATGGTTTCCCCTCCTATCCCATCTCAGCTTCTGGGACCCAGTACCCCTTCCCCTCAGACCGGACCTTCTGTCCCAGGGGGCTGTTCTGCATTCGTGCCCGGCACGTTTGAGGCTGATGGTCTGGTTCTTGAGAAAGGTTGGAAGCCCTTGGCTGTGCATAAGATGTCATTTCCACCCTCATGAGCTCAAGAAGGGCAAGCATGAATAAAGTCTATGGAAGAATATGGGAGGGCCAAGTTTGTGGAGTTCTCATCCTCCACAGGAAGACCATATAGAGACCCAGACAGAGTACAAGAAATTCTGGAATTCTTACAGTCAGGCCTAGACCTGGCTCCATCAGTCAGCTCCCTGAGGGTCCAGGTGTCGGCCCTATTGGCCTTCTCAGGAGTGTCGTGGGCTGGTCACCCTCTGTTCCGGCAGTTTTTCAGGGGGCAGCAAGACTTAGGCCCCAAAGGAAGCCGAAATTTCACAAGTGGGACCTTTCTCTCATCTTAGATTCCCTCTCAGAGCTCAGTTCCATGGGAGGCGGGCCGACATCTTAAGGCTCTTTCTGCCAAGGCCACCTTCCTTGTATCGGTCACCTTGGCCAAAAGAGTTTCAGAGATCGGGGCCTTTGGCCACAAAGAACCATTTCTGACCTTTTTCCCGGATTGAGTGGAACTCATACCCATGCTCGACTCAAACCCCAAGGTCACGTCGGTCTTCCACGAAAACCAGTGAATTGTCCTCCCTACATTCAGAGCTTTGGAGGCTCACCCATTAGATGTGGGAGAAGCACTAAGGGAGTATCTTGAAGCTACATCCGCCTTCAGGCGCTCGGACCATCTATTCATCCTGTTCTCCAGAAAAAACAAGGGGAATCGTGCATCTTCCAGAACAATCACGTCCTGGATTGTCCAGGCCATCTGGCAAGCCTATAGGGCAAAGGGCTTTGCTCATCCAGAGGCGGTGACAGCACATTTGTTAGGAAATTGGCCGTTTACGGCCGCCTGTGTGTGTCAATGGCGCCAAAACAGCCTATTTAAGCTGACAACACCTTGCAGCAGATGCTGTCCGTTCTACAGCGTTCCTGTGACCCCAGTGACTACTTTGAGAGACTTTCCTGCTCCTGTGACCCCGGCTTTACTTGGACTTGTTGCTTTCTGCCTGCCCTGACCTCCGGCCTGTCTACGACTACCCTTCTGCTTGATCCTTCTGTACCTTTGCTGCCCGCACTTTGCCAACCCTGCTTGCTCCTGACCACCCGCCTGCCTGGTCCACCTGAACCGCATTGCCAGCCTGTTGCTGACCCGGACTGTACGACCACTCTTCAGCGTGCACGAGCTCCAGTGGTTTCCCACATACCATCAAGTGACCCAGTCCAACCCTCGTGCCCCCCTGTGCTCTTGACCTCCCTGTCTGCACTACCAGGGGTTCTTGAACCAGGGCTGCAAGAGAGGTGACCCCCTGCATAAGCCAGACTCAACCTCCAGGTACGTGGCAACATTTGACCAGGGGCATCTCGACTTCATGGGTGGCGGCCCAATATGTGGCTCCAGACATTATCTGCAGAGCAGCCTTGTGGGCCTCTATCAACACCTTCATGTCGCATTACTGAGTGGAACCTGCATCCTTGTCTTCTGTCAACTTTGGTTTAAGAATCCTGTCGTTTGATGGGGCAAATTAAAATATTTCTTTTGTTCAGCAATCCACCCAATTCAGCATGTGGTCTAGCTAGTTATTTCCCACACATAGGCTGCCATGGAAAACAGAAGTTCCCACCCATGATTCAAGAGTTGGCTAGTTACGGAACACAGTCTCTGGAGGTGAGCTCAAATTTATGGGAATAGGGTCCTATAGCGTTGGAGAGGAGGCAGGGTATTCCATCAGGAATGGAAAATTATGGTAAGTATTTGATAGGAAATGTTCAGGTTTTTGTGTACACCCTGCTCTTCTTCCCACACCACCACAATTGCTATTTATCACAGGAGCAGTTGTAGTCGCTGGTATATAAAATGAAGCTTTGAATAGTGTTTGAAAACATTGAGAACATTTTGTTAAATGGTTTTATTCTCTGTATTTGTTTATACATTTTTTTTAAATATTCATACTAAGTTTTTCATTTGTTTTTGTGTTATTATAAATGCATGAAACTGAAAAAAACGTCCTTAATTTTACACCTTTTTCTACAGAAGCTCTAGTTGTTAAAAAAAAAACACTGGCAAAACTAAACAAGAACACATTAATGGGGTTGATTTACTAAAGGCAAATCCACTCTGCGCTACAAGTGAGAGAGGAGGATCTGAAATCAGGGGAACCTCTGCTGATTTTATCATCCAATCATGTGCAAGCAAAAATGCTGTTTTTTATTTTCCTTGCATGTCCCCCTCAGATCTACAGCGACTGCACTTCCAAGTGCACTTGCAGTGTGCAAGTAGTGCAAAGTGGATTTGCCTTTAGTAAATAAACCCCCCGTTATGTGTTACATCTTTTTATCTATAGATTCCAAAGGAAAATCATTTTTGCAAGACAATATTACCAAAAGAAAGCAGTGTTTTTTTTTTTTTTAAAGTATATGTATTTGTTCATTAACATAAATAGTGACAGTGGCCACCAAATCTATCTTTTGTAGTAGTGAGGATATTCTTGTTTTAACTGGTCGGAGCCTGATAAAATGTGATTAAGGCAATGGGGACTTATGCTACACTTCCATTTTACTATGGGTATTAAAAATGAGCCACTGTACCGACGCTGGTTTAAAAGCCAGGTACAAGTTGTTGGGATGACTCCTAAATATGAGAAGTAAGCCAGTTATTGATCCTTCGTGTTTACTAAAAGACTTCTCTGTGTGACCAGCATGGGACACATATTTATCTTTTTCATGTAGCACAGAGCTGGGACTGGTTTGGCTGTTTGATCCAAGGTTCCATTCCCTGATAGGTACATAGCAGCCAGGCACACGGTATTTCCCAATCACTCGAGTAAGAGGACAGGCTCTGCATGTTTTTGTTTTTTTTTTGGGTATGAACTTGGATAGGGTGAGGGTGAACCTAGGGATGCTCTATTAAACTTTAACAACATGCAGTAGAGGACACTAAATCTGAACTGTTACTTTAGGGTGAATGCACCCCTTTAAGGTGAAGATAAACTGGGTACTACAGGGACTCCTCGTCAGAAGTATATTCAAAACTCTCCAAAAAGAAGCCAAAGAAAGTCTCTAGGTCCAGAAGACTGGTACTCACTGCTTGCTGGATACTGTATAGCTGCCTGCAGTATCAGTCAGTTTCTGTACTTGGATTGCCTGTGTCCTGGATCCTTAGAAGAGCTCTCTGCAATCTTCAGGAGGCTAGACCAGCGGTCCCCCAGCCAAAGCAAAATCTGGGACCCCAAAAAGGTTTCTTTGAGCTGCAGGTGAACTCCCAGGGATGACTCTGGACTCAGTCTGGGTCTTATTCCCTCAGGAGACAAGAGACCTCTGCTCTGTGTTACAGCCCATTTATACCTCTCTCAGCCCCTTGCTGGTCACTCATCATACTAACCTGCGATTGGCTGAAGAGGAATTAATCTGCAGACGAGGGTCTGTATTCTTCCACCTGCTACATTATATCCCAATGTACTCTGGGAAAACGGTGGAAAGTAATCAAGCCTGAACCAATGGAACCCAGAACAGGCTTAACCAAGCAATTAATGCTCTCCTTGGCTACAGGGAGGCCAAAAACGAAACGTAAACACTAGTAGCCTACTGGGGCGCTACATTTATATTTGATCAAAAATGTTCCCATTGCTCATGTTGCTGTTTGTTTATTAAAGGGCCTTATATACAACCATATGTCCTGTTCAAACAACTCAGAATGGAAGGATTTCTTGTGAGTCGCTGGGAGGACAGATATGAGGAAGGTCAAAAGCAACTCCTGCAGTGGGTTTTAGAGGTAAGCCTCTCTTGGCAAATAATACTCTGGGTATTATAAGGAACTTGTGGGCAGGATTGTGGACAATGTATGACCTATGTCTCCCACATACACAGGGTTTGTGAATGATATGGGGAAAACAAAGTTTTTGTGTTCTCAGAATCTTAATCATTTCTGTTCTGTGACCTGGATCCCAGAAGCATTTTAGAGCTTTGGGTGGGGTAAAGCCTTAATTCCTAGGTCCATATCTTACCAGGTAGCCAGACCTCATTATAGGTCTACTGGCCTTGATATATCCAAGCTATCTGCTGTAAGGCTCGATTCACATCTACAATATTGGTAGAAGTTATGCCACACAAAACCTTATAGTGTGAGCAGCCAGCACTACAATGGAGAAAATTGTAAAAAGGTATTAGTTGAAAAGTGCAGCGCTAAAAGTTAGTAAACAAATATTGTGTCATATATCTAAGACACTAGCTGTGTATGATGTTAGACAAATTAACATACAAAAAAATCATAAGTGTATAAATCAAATATTATGTGTAAACAATTAAATTCCTTAAAGTGCAAATGTGCATAAACGTATTGTATCATATGTCTATGACACTACATATGAATAGTATTATGCAGCTTAATATACACAGGTGAATAAATCCAATATTGTGCAAACCATTAACAATCATTAAAGTCCAGAAGTGCATAACCGATAAAATCCATGTGCAAAACAGTCCATATGAAAAAATGATGGAAAGTGACAAATTAGTAAGTTTATAAAAGGTTAATAATTCAACAGTGTAATCCAAATAGTGCTTTTGAGATCACAGCTTCCACATGCAACACCCAGAGTGCAGAGATCCACCACCGTGTAGTATGGAGGCTTACCGGAATGAATGGACTTAGACAGGCATATATACCTGCCAAGTCAAACCAGGCTTGAGGTGTAAAACACCAAAGACTTTAAAGGACCCTCGTGACACACACCTGCTGAAGAGCAATCAATAGGCCGGTAGGGAAAATCAACATCATTCGCCAAAGTATATCCTTAATACCTCTCCTCAACATTGAATGGATCCAAAAAGGACAAAAGAAGGGCTCCACATAGCGTAAATCCACTTAACCATAAAAATATTTTATTAAAAGTAGAAAGGAACACTCACGTGTTCATATAAAGATAAGGGCATTGTTTAAAACCAAGGTCCGTATGGCACAGTAGCAGCACGATCCGAAGCCTATCGTCTTACAAAGACATCATCTGGGGTGTGATGATACTTCAACGTTTTTTTACCACGATTTTGTCTCAATTTGCATTTTGTGTTTTTCTATGCTTTGTTTAAATTTGTTGTTGGGCAGATTTAAAAATGCAAATCACAGCAAATTTGCGGTAAAAACGCACTGCACGCTTTGTCCCGGTGAATCAAGGCCTGGAGCAGAGCCAAGTGCCGGAACAAGTTCCGACACTTGGCTCTGGTGACTTGCACAGCAGGGGTGCACTAGCACAAGCACTAGTAACATGTTCCCGCAGTTTGTGCAGGGTGTCTGGGGTCCAATGTAAGCATATCTCTATTTGGCAGCCGGCATCTCTCTCCCGCCTCCTCCTTGATGGTGATGCTTTCCTGTACACAGATAGGAAGACAAGATGGGGAGGAGGGACACCACTCTTCATGTACTGCACTGATCTGAGGTCTGTAGAAAACACAAAATACATTAGACTTTGCAGGGGAGGGGAACACAGTGACTGTGAAGGGTGGTGGGGGGCAGGCAACAAAGATGTATACTTGGAGTGATTGGGGGGGTAAAGTATATGTGCTAGGGGGCACTTTGAGAGAGGGAAGAACTTGTCTTAGAAAGGGGGTTGGATATGAAATCTGTCCTTCTCTCCTCCTTTCAGCACAAGTCCTCTCCCCTCCCAAAGTGCCCCCTAGCACATATCCTCTTCCTCCCCCAAATAAAAGAGATACCGGCTGCCACAGAGGGGCGATCGTGGTGCCTGGGACCCCAGGCACCCTGCAAGAGATGTGGGGCAACTGCTCCAGGTGCTAAAACGAGTGCCCCTCCTGCGCCAGACAAGTTAGTGGAGCCAGTGCTGGTTCACACCATGTTGCACACAGGAACATGCTGTACGGCCCTGTGCGATACCCTGAAAGGGTAACGTGGGGGGAGAGTATTGCTTGCAGGGGGGCGTTGCACTCTCCTTAGTGCGTTCCTCAAGCCTGATTCCTGCACTTTTTTTCTTTTGTACTCCTAACTCTTACTATGCATTACACACTCCTGTCCTCTGCATTCTGTGGATAACACTCCTGTCCCTTGCATTCTGTGGATAACACTTCTGTTCCCTGTATTCTGTGCATTATGTACTCCTGGACTCTGCTCTCTGTGTGTCATGTACTCCTAAACCTGGCATTAAAAGAATGCAGAGACATAACCCGTTATGTGTGGCATCAAATCCAAAAGAGATATAAGAAAAAATGGAGAACAATGGTGTAGGACTTTAAAGGTTGCCACTATAATCCCAAGTGGAAGAAAACATTTTGCTCACATATGAATAAAAACTTGAAGTTTATTGTAACAAATATAAAAAGTCAATAATGACATTTTGAAGAAGTAGCACATTCTGCATAATAATGACAATCTCGCATGTGTCAAGAATCAGGTTGTACAGTGAAACCTATAAACATGGCCCATGAATCCGTATCTTATTTAGATAGAGAGAGAATGAATATACAGTGCTTTTCCATATGCAGGGCCAACGACAGAATCACTGCACCAACACCAATGGATCACTATATGTTTCACCAACAGCTTCTTCAGTGGATCCTATTGGTACATGGCCAGAACAGAAGGCATGAAATGCTCAAATCACAGCGTGGAAGGGGAGAAAGGGACGTGCTGTCAGCTCCAAGAGAGGTGTAGGCAGATGGTATAATGCAGCCAAAAAGCGAGGGCTCACATGGGGTAGAGCCTATACTTTTCAATATGAATGCCAAGTGGGCTTCAAATCCTGTAATTCAGAGAAGGCCTTTTCAGAAATGGCCATAAACAACTAGTTCCTAGTCTCACTTGGCCTCTCATATATGGGACCTTTAAGATCCTGGCTGCAAATGACCTCCTCGCAAGCAAGAGAGAGACGTCCACTCTCCACTGGACGTCTCTCTTATGGAGCTGACTGCACTTCCCTTTCTGCCCTTCCACGCTGTGATTTGAGCATTCCTTGCCTTCTGTTCTGGCCATATACCAATAGGATCCCCTGAAGAAGCTGTTGGCAAAGCACGTAGTGATCCATTGGTGTTGGTACAGTAATTCCGTTATTGGCCCTGCATGTGGAAAATCGCCATATATTCATTCTCGTTATCTAAATAAGCTACTAATTCATGGGCCACATTTATAGGTTTCACTGTACAACCTGATTCTTGACACATAAGAAATTGTCTTTATTATGCGGAATGTGCTACTTTTTCAAAATGTCTTTTATGACTTTTTATACTTGTTACAATAAACTTCAAGTGTTTATACATATGTGAGCAAAATATTTTCTTCCACTTAGGATTATAGTGGCAACCTTTAAGGTCTTAAACACCATCGTTCTCCATTTTTCTGGCACTGTGCATTACGCACTCCTGATCCTTGAACACACCATAGACCCCTGTGGTCTGCGTTATATGTCCTAAACCTGACACTGACTGCAGCACTCCCCAACCCCTGTGTTCTGCATTACAAACTACTGCACTACATACACAATACTGTTACACTGTCAGCGTGAGGAAAGAAATGCCAATAACATGCATGTGTTTACATCGTGATCAGCTGTCATTGGACACAGCTGATCATGTGGTAAAGGGCCGCTGTGATTGCTGTGTCCTAAGGACGCAGCGATCACAGAGCGTGCTACCCACATGCGGCAAGGGGCATGCGGGCAGTGCGATCACAGGAGGACGTCCATGAACACCCTTGAGGCAAAGTAAGTCCACGCTGTAGCCATCTTTCGGTTATAGCACAGGTGGGAACTGGTTAAAAGACCAATATCTAGCAAATAAAAGAAGTTTATTGTTGGGGTTTATATACACTTTGATACCTTTTATTTTTTTTGCCCTTTGTTGATTAGCATGGTATATTGTTTAATAATTTTTAATTGTTGATTAAAAGATGACATAAATTGTTCACATTTTTTTTTTAGGGCAAATTGAAATATCATGAGCACATCACCCATGGATTTGAGAACATGCCAGCGGGATTCATGGGAATGCTTAAGGGAGAGAACACTGGAAAAGCAATTATCAAAGTGTAGATTTTCATTTATGGAAAAAAAGAAAATGTTAGCTACTCTTGGTGACTTGTCCGGAGACCCCATTATCCTCCCATTCTTACTGGGCCTGTCACTGACCTATAAAGCAGGTGCCCTGGCACTTCACTGGCTGCACTAAGAATTAAAGCAATAATAAGGATGACATTCCTGAAAAATGTATCTTTAAAAACAAAGGCGGTGACAGCCACCTTACTTTACTAAACCATAGTAGTTTTTGTCTTTAAATAAAAAAAAAAATCATATGTGCCTAAGCTTTTATAATAAAATAACCATTCATTAAAATATCTGTGTTGAGCACATTTAATGTATCAGATTAGTATCTGTGAAATGTAATTTACAAGATATGTTCCTGGTTTGATAGAAAAAAAAGTAGGAAAAAATGTGCTAATAAAGTAATCACTATGTACACCCTGTTCCAAATTATTATGCAAATTATATTTTTCTCATTTACCTAAATAATGGATGTAAACAACAGTCAGCATAATTCTCATGTTGTCAACTATTAAGAGTACAATTCAAATTTTATTCGAACAAACCTCCTAATGATACGTTTTTTTTTTTCAAAATAAAAACCTTCAATGCACTTTTCCAAATTATTACGCACAGTAAGACACTTTATAGGTTGTAAAGAACTGAAAATTGTTATTTGTTGTGTTTGCAGCATGTTTACTGAAATCAAAAGCTATTTCAATCAAACTTTGAACAACATTTTAACTTTTTAAATATTTTAACAGGTCATGTTACATTTTAACATAGGACCCCTTATTTGATAGCAGCTTCACAAGTCTTACATCCATTGAACTTGTGAGTTTTTGGACAGTTTCTGCTTGAATTTGTTTGCAAGATGTCAGAATAGCCTCCCAGAGCTGCTGTTTGGATGTAAACTGCCTCCCACCCTCATAGATCTTTTGCTTGAGGATGCTCCAAAGGCTCTCAATAGGATTGAGGTCAGGGGAGGATGGAGGCCATACCATTACTTTCTCTCCTTTTATCCTCATAGCAGCCATTGATGCAGAGGTATTCTTTGCAGCATGAGATGGTGCATTGTCATGCATGAAGATGATTTTTTTACGGAAAGCATAGTTCTTCCTTCTGTACCAGGGAAGGAAGTGTTCAGTCAGGAACTTCACATACTTTGCAGAGGTCATCTTTACACCTTTGGGGACCCTAAAGGGGCCGACCAACTCTCTTTCCATGATTCTGGCCCAAAACATGACTCCACCACCGCCTTGCTGACGTTGCAGTCTTGTTGGAACAGGGTGGCCGTCCACCAACCATCCACTACTCCATCCATCTGGACATCCAGGGTTGCACGGCACTCATCAGTGAACAGGACTGTTTGAAAATTAGTCTTCATGTATTTTTCTGCCCAATGCAGCCGTTTCTGCTTGTGAGCATTGGTTAGTGGTGGCCAAATGGAAGGTTTATGCACAGTTGGAAGACTCTGGAGGACTCTTCACCTTGATGTCCGTGGGACTCCAGAGGCACCAGCAGCTTCAAATATCTGTTTGCTGCTATGTAATGGTGTTTTAGCAGCTGCTCTCTTGATCCGATGCATGGATCTGGCAGAAATCTTCCTCAATGTGCCTTTATCTGTGCTCTGAATCAGCCACAAATCTCTTAATAGTGCGATGATCACGCTTAAGTTTTTGTGAAATATCTAATGTTTTCATACCTTGTCCAAGGCATTGAACTATTTCACTCTTATCGGCAGCAGAGAGATCCTTTTTCTTCCCCACATTGCTTGAAAATGGTGCTCTGCTTAATAATGTGGAACACCCTCCTTTAGTAGTTTTTCCTTTAATTGGGCTCACTTGGCAATCTAGTTAAACTGAAAAATTAAATATTTAATCTTTGTGACACTGAAATAGAATTTACATAATAATTTGGAACAGGGTGTAGTCATACATTCAAGGAGAAGCAGCATGCTTAGGCCTCATGCACACAGGGCGTTAATGAAAACAAGCAGTGGGCCCCCCCCTCCCCCCCAGGATCCATAACAGGCCATTTGAGTCTGGTATGGCCGGAGCTAACACAACAGTGGGTGTTAGCATCGGGAGGAGACATCAGGAGGAAAAGTAAATGGAGGCAGAAGAACCAGAGAAAGAAGACAGCGGAGGGAGAAGAACCGGAGGCAGAAGAACCAGAAAAAGAAGACAGCAGAGGGAGAAGAACGGGAAGGAAAAGATATCAGCGGAGGAGGGAGAAGAACCATGGGAAGAAGACATCACCGGAGAGGGGAGAAGACCGCAGGGAGAAGACACGTTGGAGCTACTTTAATAAAGGAATTTGTCAAAAACCCATGTTGAGGGCGTATGGCCTGATATGGTCGGGGGGGGGGTACGCTTCTATCATCCCTCCTCTCCTGACCTGCCGGGTCTGGTATGGATTTTGGGGGGGGGGAGATGCCGTTTTTTCTATTTGGCGTGGGGTTTCCCCTTAAAATCTATACCAGACCGAAGGATCTGTTATAGTCTTGGGGGGGACCCCATGCCATTTTTTTTTTTTACATTTTGGCGTGGGGTTCCCTTTCAAGATCCATACCATACTCAAAGGGTCTGGTATGGATCTTGGGGGGGAACCCCATGCCATTTTTTTTGGCGTGGGGTTCCCCTTCAAGATCCTCAGAGCAGAAGTCACACCACAAGTCAGATCATCATGATCCAATTTGGATGCGACTTCTATTCAAATCAATGGGCTCTCATAGGGAACCACTGATTTTGACATGTCACAAAAAAAACAAACGCTTGATGCAATTAGCAGCGTCAGACATTTTTATAGATGTAACGCCGGTCCTCAGAAAGCGCTGGCCCTGGGTTTTTTTTTGCAGCTTGAAAATGCCTATGCCGCTTACAGCTCCTAAAAGCCTGTGTGTGCATGAGGCCTATAGAATAACATAGAGAGGCGTTTTTAAGCTGCAAAAAAAAAAAACATCTGACGCTGGTAAAAGCATAAAAACGCCCTGTGTGCAGTTTGACATGGAGCTATACCCCCTATTCACCAATAATATAAACCAGCGGTGGTCAATTAGGAAATGATAGAGGGCCTCAAGTGTGGCCCTAACACTTCCAAAGGGCTGCACAATAGCAGCACATTTTTGCATCTCAACACCCAAAAACATTGATCGTGCCGCAATAACAACACCAAGAATTAGTGTTATTGTATACAATAATAGCCTCCAACATTGTTGTTGATCCTATTAACTGCCCCCCCCCCCCCCCCACATACACACACACGTAGAAGTCAGTCCATCACAGTAGGAGTCAGTTAGACGAAACATGTCTGATGATCTGGCTGTACGGCAACTTGCTTGAGATCTTTCTGCCTGAGAGGATCGGATGGTGCTTCAGTGTAAGGGCGCTCAGCTGTCGGCTGTCTGAGGGGATTTGGGTGACAGCTTTATCCCGAAGCTGTTATGACGGTGTGCTGATTCACTTAACCTCCCTGGCGGTAATCCTGAGTGTGGCTCGGGGTGGAATTTCAGTACCATTAGCGGTAACCCCGAGCCACACTTGGGATTGCATTGCTGGATCCAGACAGCGCTACTCACCTTGTCCCCTGGATCCAGCGATGTCCCCCGCCGTATCTGCGGGCTGTGTCCACCGCCAGATGACTCTGTATGCCGGGCTCCGTTCCCTGCGAGTGTCACGTCACACTGGGACAGAGACCGGCGGGAAATTCAAAAAGTGAAACACACACAGCACATACAGTACACTGTAATCTTATAGATTACATTACTGTATGAAAACATTTCACATCCCCTTTGTCCCTAGTGGTTTGCCCAGATCCCTGCATGCACTTTTATATAATATATGTCATTCTTTCTGCCTGGAAACATGAGAATGTCCATAGCAACCAAAAAGTGTCCCTTTACGTCAAAAGTGGTTTTTGATTGGCTAGAAAACACCGATAGTAAATAAGAATCATTTGTAGAAATTTCAGTGTTTTTGGTTTGATTACATTATTGAATAAATTTTATTACTATTACGTTATTATTTTTGATAATTATTTTTAGTTATTTATTATATTATAATTTATGATTTCATTTTTCAAACTTTATCATACCCGGGATGTCTACTAGACTCTTGTTTGGACTGATTTAAGTGAGTTATTCCTAAGAATTACAGGCCTACAATATAAAACACCAAATTTTCAGGCAAAATAATCGTACCGCTTTCAGCACCAAAAATCTGAAATAATCATACCGCCAGGGAGGTTAAAGCCTATCCTTATATTTGATTCTGATGTGCAAAACGTTTAATTTTCTGTAAGTGCAATACAAAGGGGGGTTTGTGTGTTCTTTTAATAAATACTTTAAACGTTATCACACTATGTGGTACCCTCTCTTTTTTCACTATGACCTTCCAACTGTGACTAACAATATCGGATGTCGGATCTCCCACTGACTGATTTACCACTTGTTTGCCTTGGCATGAGGATGCCAGGGAGAGGCACTGGAGCGAGTGTGGCATAAAACCAAATCCCAGCATGCGTTCACCCAACATAAATCTGCCTTTTTAAAATACACTTCTTCCCTCCATGCTGCCAAACAGACTTATTTTGTCACCCTCATTAATAAGCTGTTCTCCAATCCTCGTCGTCTCTTCTCTACTTTTAACTCTCTACTTTCTCCACCACCACCTCCATCCAGTCACTCGCTCACTGCTTTAAAGAAATGATTTGTTGCGCTAAATCTTGGTGCTAAAAACAACTCAGTGTGTATAGCTTGTGTAATTATTTACATAGACATATTAGTGATGTAGAAAACTTTGTGCATAATATTATAATAGGACTGAGAAAAAATTGGAAAGAATCGTGAACAGAAATAAAATATAGTCCCAAAACATGTGAAGAGGTCAGCCGTGGTTAGGAATATAAGCAGAGACTTGACACATCCAAAATCCTAATATAGTCCAGAGATGGAGATCACTCCTACTTCCACCACCATAGATCGTGCAGACACCTCCAGTGACAGGGTAGGGATAAAAATAAACCCTTACCAGATGCAGAGACCCGCTATCGCTAGCAAAGGTCAAATCACACATGCAGATATAGCCCTCTGCAGGGACCAAATTGTAGCCGCTCAATCCTCAATCCTCCTAGAACACCGGGATATTCCTCCCACCGCATCCACAGCAGAGCAGGAAGATCAGGGTTACGAACTTCAGCAAACTCTCACTCCATATGCCATAAAAGATATGAACTTCATAGCATAATACTGTAACGTTCAGTTTATTAGAGCATAACATTTAAAACAGGGTACTCACAATGTTCAATACAGTCTCTCGCATTTGGTCAATAAAATCTGCCAGCAGAATGAACTCGCTCACTGCTGACGAGATTGCAAACCACTTCAAAAACAAGATTGATGCAATTCGTGGGGACATCTCCACTGCCCAGAAATCTTACCCACATAACATACTCTATACAACTTCACTCTCAACGCTCTCCTCTTTTGACCTTGCTACTACCAAAGAGGTCTCTAAAGTTTTCTCAGAAGCCCACCTTACCACCTGTCCCCCTGGATCCTGTTCCCCCCTCTCTACTGGCACCTTCCCCTCCCCTCTAAAACATGCCCTGATCACCCCCATACTTAAAACTGGATCCCACCATCCTGAACAACTTAAGACTAGAGTTGAGCGAACTTCTAGAAGTCCGGGTTCTGCTGGTTCGGCCGAACTTCGGGACAAAGTCCGGGTTCGGGTCCGGACAGAACCCGAACTTTGTCCCAGACCCAACGTCTGGAGATCCTGGAAGGTCCTGATAAAATGTTGTAAAAAACACGGATTTTCAGGCCCAGAGGTAACTAAAGTTACCCCAAGCCCCAGACCCTGTTTCAAGCCCAAGACAGGCCTGGGCTTGGGCCTGAAACAGGGCTTCAAGCCGGCTTGGTCGTCTTGGGCCTGAAGATCTTCAAGCGAGTTGAGATCAGAATTCAACAAGTCCTACCACCCTAGGTCAAAATTCATACCCCCACTAGTCCCGTACAAAATCTCCCCTCCCCTTCCACGGTCATCTCTCCCCCCTTGTCCTAGGTCCCCCTGTCCACCATTCCACCCGAAGACTCTTTTGAAATCTCTGG
>BLSH010284828.1:184592-197872 GCA_018402905.1 Glandirana rugosa
TAAAACAAAAAATTTGACTGGACTCCCTAGCAGGTTAAATGCAACAAAAAGGGTGTATGTACTGTTTTTTTTTTTTTTTAACCACTTAAGGGCCGGAAGAATTTCCCACATTAGGACCAGAGCACTTTGCGATTCGGCGCTGCGTCGCTTTAACTAACAATTGCACAGCCGTATGACGTTGTACCCAAACAAAATTTGTGTCCTTTTTTCCCACAAATAGAGCTTTCTTTTGGTGGTATTTGATCACCTCTGCGTCATATCTGATTACCGCTATAAACAAAAAAAAGTGACAATTTTGCAAAAAATAATAATATTTCTTACTTTTTGCTAAAATACATATCCAAAAAAAAATATATAAAAAACAAAATGTATTCATCGGTTTTGGCGGATTTATACTTTTCCTCATATTTTTGGTAAAAAAAAAAAAAAAAAAAAGCAATCGGCGTTTGATTGGTTTGTGCAAAAGTTGCCACGTTTACAAACCATGAGAATTAATTTCTGGCATTTTTACAATTTTTTTTTAACTAGTAATGGCAGCGATCTGTGATTTTTATTGGGACTGATATATTGCAGCGGACATGTTGGACATTTTTGACACTTTTTTGGGACCAATCACATTTATACAGCGATCAGAAATTCAAATATCCACTGATTACTGTATAAAATGTAATTGGCAGGGAAGGGGTTAACCTGCAGGAGGCAGTGAAGGAGTTAACTGTGTTCCCTGTGTGTGTTCTAACTGTATGGAGGCTGGGCTGCCAGGGGCACCATAGATCTAACTGACCCCGAGTACAGGAATCACTAGACATCTGACATGCTGCCTGTCAGAACGGGGAACTACCGTGTTTACATCGGCGGTTCCCCATTCTGGCTCTGTCACAGGCCATTGCGGGTCGCCATCTGCCTGACACAGTCTGCCCGACCCGCGGCCCTGCTCAGAGAGCATGCGGCGGGCATGAGTATGTGCCGTTGTGGCTGCGAGTGACTACTATAACCGGCGATTTGTGGGACAGAGCCACGCTGTTGCCGCTTATAGTCGCTACGCGGTCGGGAAGTGGTTAAGACAGTGCACCACAATGCCCTGTAGTGGTTTTGGCATGGTGCGTTCGGGTGCCATTAAGATCTAACTGCAACATCCCTTGTTACGGTATGTTATTCTCCAATGTTATGTTGGCTTCTGTAAGCACGACCATTTATTTTCTTTACCATGTATCATTCAGCTTGTCGACAATACAAATTTATTGAACAAAATGATCTAACAGCATTTCAGCGCCACAGCACACAACCAGGGCTGCTGATAGAACTCATGGGGCCCCATACAGCCTACCTGACAGGGCCCCCTTCAGCCCCACCCTCAACCTCACCCCTTGCCCCGTCCCTGGCCGCACCCTGAAAAAAAAATGGATGGTTATGGCTGACAGTGTCAGTAGAGCAGTGGACAGTGTCAGTAGTTTTTTTATTTATACATTTTTTAGAAATTTTTTTTTTTTTTTTTTACAATTTAATTTCTTTTTTTTTTTCACAATTCTTTTTCGGGGGGAGGAGGTTGGTAGTGGATTGTATCAGTAGGGCAGTGGATGGTGTCAGTAGAGAATTGTATTTGTTACAATTTTATTCTTTGCAATTGCTGTATTTATTTTTTACAATTTATATTTTTATGATTTTTTTTTACAATGCTTTCTTTGGGGGTGGATGGTGTCAGTGTTTTTTTATTTTATTATTTTTACAATTTAATTTTTAAATATTTATTACAATTTTTTTTCTTATCAGCCCTGTTAGGGGGGGGGGCTTTTTTGAGATATCAGGGGTCTAAACAGACCCTTGACATCTCCTCTTTGAGACAGGGAAAGGGACTGAGGACACAGATTCCCCAATCCCTTTCTCAGCAGCCTCAGCTGCACTGAAGATGAATGAACAGGAGGCAGAGGCTCCTGTTCATTCATAAGCTGAAGCATCATAAACACGGTTTACGATGCTTAGTTATGAATGGACAAAGTCAGTGAGCATGGACTCTGTTCATTCAGAAAAAGAAGGAGCAGGTACAGTATCTCACAAAAGTGAGTACACCAGTCACATTTTTGTAAATATTTTATTTTATCGTTTCATGTGACAACACTGAAGAAATGACACTTTGCTACAATGTAATGTAGTGAGTGCACAGCTTGTTTAAAAGTGTAAATTTGCTGTCCCCTCAAAACAACAACACACAGCCATTAATGTCTAAACCTTTGGCAACAAAAGTGAGTACACCCCTAAGTGAAAATGCCCAAATTGGCCCCAATTAGCCATTTCCCTCCCCGGTGTCATGTGACTTGTTAGTGTTACAAGGTCTCAGGTGTGAATGCGGAGCAGGTGTGTTTAAATTTGGTGTTATCGCTCTCACTCTCTCATACTGGTCACTGGAAGTTCAACATGGCACCTCATGGCAAAGAACTCTCTGAGGATCTAAAAAAAAGAATTGTTGCTCTACATAAAGATGGCCTAGGCTATAAGAAGATTGCCAAGACCCTGAAACTGAGCTGCAGCATGGTGGCCAAGACCATACAGCGGTTTAACAGGACGAGTTCCACTCAGAACAGGCCTCGCCATGGTCAACCAAAGAAGTTGAGTGCGCATGCTCAGCGTCATATCCAGAGGTTGTCTTTTGAAAATAGACATATGAGTGCTGTCAACATTGCTGCAGAGGTTGAAGAGGTGAGGGGTCAGCCTTTCAGTGCTCAGACCATACGCCGCACACTGCATCAAGTTGATCTGCATGGCTGTTGTCCCAGAAGGAAGTCTATTCTAAAGATGATGCACAAGAAAGCCTGCAAACAGTTTGCTGACTAAGGATATAGATTACTGGAACCACGTTCTGTGGTTCAGATGGTGTCAAGCATGTGTGGTGGCAACAAGGTTAGGAGTACAAAGACAAGTGTGTCTTGCCTACAGTCAAGCATGGTGGTGGAAGTGTGATGGTCTGCGGCTGCATGTGTGCTGCTGGCACTAGGGAGCTACAGTTCATTGAGGGAATCATGAATGCCAACATGTACTGTGACATACTGAAGCAGAGCATGATCCCCTCCCTTTGGAGACTGGGCCACAGGGCAGTATTCCAACATGATAATGACCCCAAACACACCTCCAAGAAGACCACTGCCTTTCTAAAGAAGCTGAGGGTAAAGGTCATGGACTGGCCAAACATGTCTCCAGACCAAAACCCTATTGAGCATCTGTGGGGCATCCTCAAACAGAAGGTGGAGGAGCGCAAGGTGTCTAACATCCACCAGCTCCGTGATGTCCTCAGTGGAGGAGTGGAAGAGGACTCCAGTGGCAACCTGTGAAGCTCTGGTGAACTCCATGCCCAAGAGGGATAAGGCAGTGCAGGAAAATAATGGTGGTTACACAAAATATTGACACTTTGGGTCCAATTTGGACATTTCCATTTTTCCATTTAGGGGTGTACTCACTTTTGTTGCCAATGGTTTAGACATTAATGGCTGTGTGTTGAGTTATTTTGAGGGGACAGCAAATTTACACTGTTATACAAGCTGTACACGCACTACTTTACATAGCAAAGTGTAATTTCTTCAGTGTTGTCACATGAAAAGATATAATAAAATATTTACATAAATGTGAGGGGTGTACTCACTTTTGTGAGATACTGTAAACTACCGACTCCTTCCTCCGCTCTCCATCCTGACAGATCCGGGATGAGGGGGGGGGGGGCCGGAGGAGGACCCAGGGAGCCGGAGGAGCACACGAAGGACACAGGGAGCCAAAGGAGGACATAGGGAGCCGGAGGACGACACAGGGAGCCCAGAGATTAAGGAACATTTGTTGGGCAGTCGGGGATGACTGGAGCGGTGGTGGGGGGAGTTACAAGCATCAATCTCCCTGTGTGGCTTTCAATGAAGCAGCTGACAGCCTCCCCCCACTGCCACACAAATCATCTGTGAGGCTGCCCGGGCCCCCGCTGGTGAGCTGAACACCGGGCCCTTCACAACAGGGCCGGCTGTGCTGGCTTATCAGCAGCCCTGCACACAACACTTGCGTTTTCATGTGTTGTGCTGACACATGCATTCCAGTTACACTGAGGTTCTAACAGATCTTTATAATTAATGTGGGAATACTCTGTAAAATTGAGGGGCTTTTTACACAGGATTCACATGACTTTTACCTAAGATTCACACATTTTACCAATTGAATATAATTAGAATTCAGTCCTGGGTGAAAATTGTGTGAAAATAAATAGACCCCTGAGTGTATGGCTGTCCATTTTAAAGTATGGGGCAGAATTTACAATATTTTGAAAGGTTTTGGAGTAAAACTTTTGAGAATTTAACAAAGATAACAGATTTGAAGATAATTGTATTGCTAATCTGGTGCCATTGTGCTTACAATTTTAGCATATGCAGCCCTGCTGTATATAAAGGAGGACCTGAACTGTGAAAGCTGACCCCAATGAAAGGCAGGTAGAGGGTAGAGGACTAGGCACCAGCATTGCCTATGTTCTCTCTTCGGCTGATCTTTTCCCTGTGACTGACTTGCCATGTTCTGTCTCTTTGCGGGGGCAGCCAGGAGCATATCTACCGCAAGGCAAACAAGGCATTTGCCTTGGGCGGCATTTTTGAGGGGGGCGGTGCCTGTACTGGGATGACCCCGGTATAGTTTTTTAGAGCCAGCAGCTGGCCCTTTTGTAATAGCAACTGAAGTGGCTTACTAGCTGCACAATTGCTGTTACAAACAGCGGGAGGGGATGGGGATGTCCCCCCCCTCCCACTGCTTTCTGTGGCTGTCTTGGGCTCTCCAGTCCGACCGGGAGACCCAAGCAACCAGCTGGCACTTCCAACGGCTGGCAATACAGCCAAGCACAGCTAGAATCGGCTTTGATTGGCTGTTCATAACAGTGTACCAAAAGTGATGACATGAATTCTGGCTTACTCAGAAACCATCGGCGCCATTAAAAAAAAAAAAATTAAAGCGCCCCCGTGCCCCAAGGGCGAATGCACGTGTCTGTCCTGCATGCACACAAACAGTGATTGTCCCCCACATGTGAGGTATCACCATGAAAGTCAGATCATGGGTAGTAATTCTAGGACCAGACATCCTGTGTAAATCTAAAGCAAAGGCTTTTAAAGCATCACCTATGGAAAGTAAAATTTACATAATCAAGCAGCAGTATGAGAACTGCAGTTTTCACTCCAGCAAGGAGAACACTGACACAGCTCAGCACTGACATCACCAAATCTCACCCCAAATCCCATGAGAATAGCAAACAGAGGCAGCAGTGAGTTAGAATTTTACAATACATAAGTACAACTATGAGGCAGTAGGCACAGGAAGCACACTGCTATTTTCAGGAGGAATTGAAGACAAAAAGGTACATATTTAGTGTAACCACTTAGGCATAATTCATATTTATATATGTTATCTTACAGCATTACATAGCAGATCTTTACTTTTTGAGTTCAGGTCCACTTTAACATTTAGTCACAGTTAAAGCCCAATTCTGACATTTTTTGAAAGGGTTTGGAAGATTTAACATTTATTTCAGGTATTTATTATTTTCCCGTTTGGGGTCAATTTCCTTTTGATTCTGTTACAAAATATAAGATGTCACTAGGGCATGGGCATAACAAAAAAAACTTTGCAAGACATTTTACCCCTTCTACATTCTGCAGAAAAATGTTTTTGCGCTTACTGTATTCCTGCTGAAAATATATCACTTCCTGTTCTACTAGAAAGTGACACAGCCAGCAACCGAAAACCCAAAAGAGGCATACTCCTTTCCCAATCTACCACAAACAAAGTAAAATGTTACCTCTACAACCCATTGCATTAGTTTCTCGAGGCCCTCGTCATATTTGTTTAACCACCGTTGAACTGTGAATCCCTCCATTCGCAATTGTTTGAAAATTAATGGTAGATGGACATATTCCCCTGCAAGAAAGGTACAGATCACAGATTTAAATTTTCATATAGCAGTATACAGAGTCACCCTATAGCAGTATACAGAGCCCCAAATAACAGTATACAGAGCCACAGATAGCAGTATATAGAGTCACCATATAGCAGTATACAGAGCCCCAGATAGCAGTATACAGAGTCACCATATAGCAGTATACAGAGTAACCATATAGCAGTACACAGAGTAACCATATAGCAGTATACAGAGTCACCATATAGCAGTATACAGAGCCCCCATGTAGCAGTATACAAAGTCACCATATCACAGTATACAGAGTCACCATATAGCAGTATACAGAGTCACCATATCGCAGTATACAGAGTCACCATATCACAGTATGCAGAGTCATCATATAGCAGTATACAGAGTCACCATTTAGCAGTATACAGAGTCAACATATTGCAGTATACAGAGCCCCAGATAGGGGCTCGCGGCACTGACAGACCCCCCTCTGAAGTTGGGACAAAGTCCCGCACTTACCCAATCTAATAGCAGGCTGGCAGTGTGCAGAGCTCAGCTGCACGGAAGTCGGGACTGAAAACCGGCGGAGTGCTGTGCCTGCGCGAGTAATTACACAGCCAGCACGTCCGCCACAGTCCCACCCCCACCTCCGCATCCAATGCCAGTCAGTCACTGGCTCAGGGCAGCGAATCAGACTATGTGTGCGCGCGCCTGTTCAGCGCACATACATAGTCTTTAATGACTGACCAATTGGCTCACTACTTGCTGTCAGCAGACAACAAGGAGCCTAGAAAAAAAAAGTCAATATACTGGCGCCTCCTGTAGGGACTTGGGGTGACTTTTTTTTCTTGTCAGCGGCGGGGAGGCGGCGCCCAAGCACCCCTTATTGACCGTCCGCCGCTGCACAAACTAGATTTATATCTGCTCTGGCCATTGAGGAAAATATGAGGTGGCACTATTTTGTAACACGCCAACAGATAGCACAGTCACAGGGAGCACTGACCTTAATAAGTCAGTGTGCCAAAAGACATCGTACTATGTACATCGGGAGCTGTGCAACTGGTGCTATTCTGAACACATGAGTTAACACGACAACATTGCACCCTGTCACCGAGCTCTCCTCACATTTCACAATTTCTTGCCGGAAACAACATGATTTCACTTTTGCATCCACCCTACAGATGTGGCTCCTGAAAACTTTGCCCTCTTCCTGAAGATGAAAATCCAGCTCAAAGGTCGCCGTTTTTACACCATTGCAGAGATCCAGTGCAAATCGCAGAAGGTCAAAAGAAGATTTTCTGAACAAATTCCAGAGGTGGCAGGAATGCTGGGAGCGATGTATTACTGTGCAAGGGGACTATTTTGAAGGTGACAGTGCGTAAACATAGATAAAGTATTTACTTGTAAACAGAGCTAGTCTCAAAACTTTTTGATACCACCCTGTATTTAATGAAAGCTTTTGTACCCAGATTCCAGCAATAATTCCATTAAAGCCTTTCTGCCCAGGTGTCCATTTAAAACAGTAAAAAGGGAATGTTCTTAATAAATCCATGAACAAGTATCACAATCTTATATGCTGGCCATAGATGGATCAAAATTCAGCTAGTCGAGCAGGGACCGGTCTAGTATCGATCCATCTATGGCCATTCTCGTTGATGAGAAGTTGATTTCATGGTCGACTTCCCATAAACGGGCTTGTTGGAAAATGTTTCTTCGATCAGCACTGCAGCCAATCAGCGTGGGGTTTCCTCCATCCATCTCACTTGTTTAGATGGGGGAATGTACTCATGTATGCCCAGCTTTAGACTAATGGACTATATAAATGTACATATTTGTCTACATTACAATCCTTTTGAAATCAATATGCATACAAATATACATGGTCAATAATAAAATATGTGAACTTCTGCGCTACTACTATGTGTGTAAACTAGTGAATGTGTGCAATATAGCTGTGGCTTAACACTTAAAAGTACACCCAAATACCTATAAACCAATGCTTAGTAAATAGTGAAATGGTAGCCTGAAAGAATAAATAATTAAAAATGTGATGTGCATAGTGCAATCCAGTGGCTAAAAGTGCAAGCGCTTGTATTATACACTTGATTAAATAAATTCATACACATATAATGACACTAGAATAACAACTTCTATATAAATGGTGTATTAAAAATGAATGAATAATAGTCCATTAATAAACTTATGAACAGTTCATCTGGGTAGGTGAAAAGTAAAAAAATATCCTCAGTGCTAAAACACAGCAATAGTGATGTGAACACCTTCACCATCCAATCTATGCGTTCACCTCCCTGTATGACCCTATAATGGATCTGACCATGCTTTCCCCTCAGGGGTTAAATCCTCCTGGTAGCTGGCTGTTCAGAAACATGGGCTCATACATATCCCTGATGGGAATGATTACGGCAATAGGACATGTAAAGGAGAGGGCTAAACCGTGCTTTATCATTTAAAATATATTGTGTTAATTAAAAACAGAAACACTCACAATTCCATCAGGGTATGACCCCAAGGAGTTTCTGAACAGCCAGCTACCAAGAGGATTTAACCCGAGGGGAAAGCGTGGTCAGAACCATTATAGGTATAGGTATGTTTGCAAGTTTATTAATTGACTATTATTCATTCATTGTTTATACACCATGTATATAGAAGTTATTATTCTAGTGTCATTATATGTGTATGAATTTATATAATTAGGTTTATAATACAAGCGCTTGCACTTTTAGCCACTGGCTTGCACTATGCACATCACATTTTAAGTTATTTATTCTTTCAGGCTAGCGCTTCACTATTTACTAAGCATTAGTTTATAGGTATTTGGGTGTACTTTTAAGTGTTAAGCCACAGCTATATTACACGCATTCACTAGTTTACACACATAGTAGTAGCGCAGAAGTTCACATATATTATTATTGACCATGTATATTTGTATGCATATGCATTTTGATTTCAAAAGGATTGTAATGCATTGTAATGTAGACAATTTAATTAGGTTTATAATACAAGCGCTTGAACCTTGTACTTTAGCCACTGGATGGCATTATGCACATGACATTTTGAATTTTAAGCTATTTATTAATTCAACTAGCGTTTCACTATTTACTAAGCATGCATGGTCAATAAGCTGAATTAAAAAAAAAAAAACAAAGGGGGGGGCGTGGCTAGCCGGCGACAGTGACGGTCGCAAGCTAAGAGAGCTCTAGGCCTCGGGACACACAGCATCGGTCACAAGCATCAGGGTGAGACACCAGAATGCCAGGGGACACATCATCCACCCCAGCACCCGGCGAACAGCGGAAGAGGGGCTCGCAGCGCGCGGCCCCGCAGAAATTGACCAACTTCTTCTCGGCCAGAAACAGCAAGGTCTCTCAAGATGGCGGAGCCACCTCATCACATGCAGAGCGGGACACGGAGCAGAGCTCAGACTCATCCTCTGCCTCGGTATGTACTGCACTCTATTGCCAGAACACAGGGGAACCCACACATTCTCCCCCTGACAGTCCCACAACCCGTAGCCCAGCCAAAACGAAGAAGGCTAGACAGCACAGGGACACAGGGGACCTGGGAGATGAATCAGACATGGAGGAAGAACAGCCACAAGTACAGCCCCCGCAATTTACACTAGAACAGTTCCCCTCCTCATCCCAGCCAGTGTCTATCTCTGACATGAAGGAAATGCTAATTTCTTTGAGAGATTCCATGCACTTTGAATTAAAGAATGCACTCTCCCCTATTAAAACTGACATAATTGAGTTACAACAGAGAGTGGAGCAAGTAGAAACCAAGCTTGATGACACATATGCGGCCCACAACAATATGGTAGAAGCGTACCAGGACCAACAAACAGAGTTACAGCGGCTTGCGACTAAAGTCGCTGATTTAGAGGACCGGAGTCGCAGAAATAATATAAAATTCCGTGGAATTCCAGAATCCGTCACCCACACAGAATTACAGCCATACTTAACCCATCTACTGCACACTCTGGTACCAAAAGCTGAGGAAAAGGATCTTATCATAGATAGAGCACACAGACTGCCGAAGCCTTCATTCCTACCAAGCTCTATCCCCAGAGATGTCCTAGCTAGGATCCACTTTTTTCATGTGAAAGATGAAGCCATGAGAAGCATCCGAAAGAACCCTCAGTTAGAAGGTCAGTTCACAGGGGTGGCACTGTACAATGATTTGTCACAAGCCACCATACAACATAGAAAGAAGCTCCTAACCATCACAAAAGCCCTAAGAAATCACGACATTAAATACCAATGGGGGACACCTTCAAAACTAGTCGTGACTCATCAGGATAAAACACATAACGTTTTCTCTCTGGAATCTGGCCTCAAACTCCTGAAATCCTGGGGCATACTACCAGCAGACGCCACAAGGGAACAACGTCTAGGCCCATCAAAACTCAGAAATGACTGGTCTACCTAAAGCCCAGAAGAGTCCTCACCCTAATTCCAGCACCATCACATGTCCCAAATGCCACCACTGCTTCGAGCTCCCGCAACCACTCTCTACTTACAAATCCAGACTTGATCCACAATACCCTCACGCTGATAATCTGCAGGATATCCTGCTACTGTTCACCAGACCCGTTCGCATGTTTTCTATTATGTCTGTTATTCCCCATTGGGTCCTTGTCTCTCTTTTTTTTCCTTTTTTTCTTGCCACACCAGGTATTATATTGGATGCTCATACCAGCCTCTTCACCCTATTCGTCCATGATCACCGTACGAAACAATCTCTGGAAACAATGAATCCTTCATCATTCTACCGTCAGGAAGATTTGAACCAAGTATGGACTTACTCCCACTTCTCTGAAGAAAAGCACTTAACCGCGGAGGTAGGTGGTACAACGCATATCCCACCTTCATCACAGTTTAGAGTCAAGCAGCTTAACCACACAGCCACAATAACAAGACTCAAATATGCCCGTTAAAATTATCTCTATGAACGTAAAGGGCCTAAATAGCCCATTCAAACGCAGCCTCCTTTGGAATGAAGCACAGAAACTTAAAGGGGAAGTCCTTTGTATCCAAGAAACTCACTTCTCAGCCAAAAACTCCCCGAAATGTTCCCACAAGCGGTACCCGCATATCTTTTTTGCCAACGCAAAAACAAAACATAATGGAGTCCTTATAGCAATACATGAATCTATTGCATTTACGCTACATGACTCGCTCATAGACCCCAATGGTCGCTTTATTGTACTAGTATGTACCCTAAATAATGCATGGTTCACTATAGTCTCTCTCTATGCACCCAATAAGGGTCAAATACCATTCCTACAGAAATTGTTGGGGAAAGTTAAGAAAGTGTGCCAAGGTAAACTGTTAATGTTAGGCGACTTTAACTTGATCCCTGACTCCTCTTTGGACCGATCCAAACCACCTCGCAATAAAAACCCCACCCTTCAAAATTTTTTACACACTGAATCATTGTATGACGCATGGCGATGTACTCACGCTGGTGAAAGAGATTACACCTTTTTCTCTTCCCCCCACAAATTATACACAAGAATTGACTTAGCCATCACGGACCTCCCCACGCTTCATACAACCCAGAAAACAACCATTGAACAAATTACATGGTCTGACCATGCACCAATCACGATAACCCTACTTGACCATCATAGGGAGAACCCTACCTTTTTATGGCGCAACAATATTCAAATTTTTCAAAAGGAGTCATATCGAGTTAAGATCGCCAAACATCTAGAAGAATTCTTTCAACTCAACAAGACCAGTGATTATGATATGGGGAATGTGTGGTGCACGCACAAGGCCTATGTGAGAGGAATCCTCCTACAAATAGCCTCTAGGGAAAAGAAACAGAGAGCATACAAAACTAAGTCCCTCCTGACACAAATAGCGAAACTAGAAACACAAAACAAACAATCTCCCTCACAACTACTGGCAGATGAACTACAGCAGCTAAGACTGGAACTTAGGCAGAACTTACTACATGAACATGAAAAAAGACTTAGATACCTTAAAGCTTCTTATTACTTATACGGTAATAAGGCAGGCAAAAAACTAGCGAGACATATACAAATTACGCAAGCCAAAAGAAGAATTGCATATATGACAGACCCTAAGTCAGGTAACCGTATACACCACCCTAAAGAAATTGCAAACATTTTTAAAGCATACTACGAAAACCTATATAACCTTAAAACCGACCCCCAGACAATTCAACCGACCATAGCGAATATCCAGACCTTTTTAAAATCCATCCACTTACCTCGCATATCCCAAACCCAACTAGAAATGTTGAACACCCCCTTTGAATTGGAAGAAATAAGAGAAATCTTAAAAAAAACCGCAGCGAACAAAACCCCTGGCCCAGATGGCCTATCGAAAGAATATTATCATTCATTTCAGGATATACTTCTTCCCCAAATGCATGAACTCTACAATAAAATAGCCACATCAGGTTCATCTCCCAAAGAAATGCTTAAAGCTATAATAATAACCCTCCCTAAACCTGGAAAAACTACTGACTCCCCTCAAAATTTCAGACCAATTTCCCTTCTAAACGCAGATATCAAAATATATGCCAAGCTAATAGCCAACCGATTAGCAAAAATCACCCCAGATTTAATAAACCCCGACCAAGTAGGATTCGTCCTGAACAGGCAAGTCCCTGATGGCACCAGACGAATGCTGAACCTCCAGAAAATAGTGGAAAACCGTAAAACGCCAGCGGCCTTCATTGCCTTAGATGCCGAAAAGGCTTTTGATAGAGTACACTGGAGATATATGTCAGAGACTCTATCTAAGTTCGGATTCTTAGGTCCCATTAAATCAGCTATCTCCGCACTTTACGACTCTCCGTCGGCTCAAGTTTATACAGCTTCTGTCTTATCTGAATCCTTCTCTATCACAAATGGCACACGACAAGGCTGCCCACTATCCCCAATCATTTTCACACTCCTAATGGAACCCTTAGTGGAAGCTATAAGAAACTCCCCAGACATACTAGGAATCGTAATAGGCAGAAAGCAGTACACCATTGGATTGTTCGCCGATGATGTAATACTTACTTTAACTGACCTAGAAAAATCAATCCCAGCTGTTATCGACCTTATACAGAAATTTGGCGAATCCTCCTATTATAAAATTAATATAACCAAATGTCAAACTCTACCGTTAAACCTTAACCATAAAATTAAGACGAAAATGAAATCTATATTCCCCTGCTCCTGGGAGGCTTCCTCCATCCAATACCTAGGGATACAGATCACTGCCTCATCAAGAGACTTATATGAAGCAAACTACAAATCATTATTGAACTCTATCCAGAAGGAAATATCTAAACTAAATACTCAATACCTATCATGGCTTGGCCG